>LQNK01000296.1:423885-437596 GCA_001586405.1 Phoebis sennae | reverse complement strand
GTGGAGAAAAATTGTGTGTGTACATTAATATAGTACATATACGTATTAATAGGTTCCAGATTTTAAGATATGATCCAATATAAGACAATAAATTAAAGAGAGGAATGGGTCGAATTTGCACGGTCAAAATTACAGTATTCAAGGTAAGGTTTGTGTGTTACTAGAATTGGAAATGATACCGTAGCATTTCTCCCGAGAGGTATGTCCTCTCTGTTTTTTATTCTATTTTTACCCCTCGTTCTTGAGCCAATTAAACCATATCTTGTGTTTTTAGGATGACAAATGTTCATTTCGTTATACATTCTTCCTTATGTAGCTTGCTTTCTTTCTATTTTTGCTTACATTTTTTTACACGCATGTTGCTTAAACATGTTTGCTAAACCAAATTAGTTTAGAGACGAGCATTTATCACAATCACGCTGATCTAAACTATAAACATGCTGAATCAGTTCTTATAATTGCCAATAATCTACAAATGTGTAGACGAAAGTTTTATTTTCTCATTTTCCCTCAATACCAAGTACAATGCATTTGTTGTAGCAATCTCTAAGTTTACGTATTAAATATAACAAGTGTTTTCATTATCAATAAAACCGTTTCAATGTAATTTTGAAAAGAAAGAAGAGAAAGTAATTTTTTAACAAAGAAAAACATTTTTTTTAGTTCTGTTAATCTTATAATATGAAGGACACAGTTTTGACAATTAAAAACTAACTTGTTCCACCGTTTCACTTTGAACTATAATATAACGCATATAAAAAGTAAAATTATATCGATTTATAATAATTGTATGGCATCTCATTGTCGAATCAAAAATATCTGTATAATTTAGCATCATTAATTATCGTCAGTGTAAATGTTATATAGCATATAATAAGCATGAGGTACACAAGTTGCCAGAAGTTGAAGATTATAGACGCTAATACAGTTTCAAACTCCAAGCAATTTTATTTAAGAGAATGACGATGTATTTTTAGTTATTCTTTGTTTGTAGACAATCAGGGTCTCGGCGGGTTGCGGTTAAACCCAACGGAGTCAGTTTAGAATACCGATGACGCTCGTCTCAATCCGTGCTCTATGCATAAGTAATGTAAAAGTAGGACATTCTGGCGATAAAAATACACATTAGATGTTCCATGCTGACATCAAAAGAGCATACAAATTTGTATTCAGAAAACAATGATAACATAAATGTTGCGCTATTGATATTTTTAGGTTGTAATAACGTAAGCATATCGGGATTACGTACGCAAAATTTTGATGATATTGAGGTAATACGAACTAAATTTGTACGATTTTTTCATGTGTAAATCACGGATCATTATTGACACAAACTCAATTTTATCGTAATGTAGTTTTATTATGTCTTCTGTATAAACTACAGTAGACTTTTTTAAACTACTTTGAAAATATCTTGCGTCTTATCCGTTTTTACCTCTACATGTTTGATCTTTTTAAGTATATACCTAATGAAGGTATTATAAATAGTATTATTAAGTATAAACAGTATTATAAAGTGCAGTATTATAATTTTATATATATAGGCTATGTTACTCGTGAATAATGTAATTATCGAATGGTGAAAGAATTTTTGAAATCGGTCCAGTAGTTTTTGAGCCTATTCATTACAACCGAACAAACAAACCAACAAACAAGCAAACAAAGTTTTCCTATTTATAATATTAGTGTAGAAAATATGGAATTAAAGCTTTTCACTCACCGATTAAAATATCCAAAAAGAAAACTCAAATGATATGTGATAGCAAGATTTTGCATAGATTCAATCTTGTGTTCTTGAGTAGGTATACCTACTATCTCTTTGTGTGCTAAAATTATTTGAAAGTGCATACAGGTTGGAATTTTGTAATGCCATCTGAAAGGAAAGTACGCGTGAGACTGTAGACAGAAATAAAACTCAAAGGAAATATTAATTTAATTGGTAGCAGTAGTTACCTTATTTATGAAAAGAAAAATACAGCATTCAAACATTTTTGAAAATTTGCCACAAGAGAATCTTTACGACAAAAGACTTTTAAAATTACACTCTTTATTTTTATTGCATCGATCGGTAGGGTCAATTATAAGAATGAAATCTTTCTAACAAAATTTATAAATCAAAATAAATGGTTTGCCAGAAAAAAATCACCCTTTTCTGAATGGCCATATCCCGCTACTCACATACTACTCTAGGAAGTCAAACTAGTCATTTACTTCAAAGGACTAAATAAAGTCTTACGGGAAAACTATAAGACCGAAGTAGTCTCTTAAGTTCGCAATTTACTCGGATAGTTCGTGTAACCATCATATCTATAAAAACAGTTTTGAAGCATAAAGTTTGCATAGGTGTGCGCGACTTAGCCAAAGTAAAACAATAAGTTACTCTGAGAACGAGCAAACGCCTCTGGGTCAGAACTTGGTGCAAATGAAATATTTGTCTTGTGTTTAAAGCGCTTAAGTCAGAAATTACAGACTTCTATAATTATTTTACAAATTTATCGCAACGTAATTTAAAATATACATGTTAATTATGGAAAGGTATCTTGTTTGGTATTCTAGTAGTGGCTTCGGAACGAATATTGCGTCTTGAAATTGCACTTTCGAGTAGATGGAAGTATCGGCAGCCACAATATACTCTCGGAGGACATTCTCAATTTGATAGGTAATATTTGTTCCGTCTTATTTTATTCGTGCACCTCAAATACCATTCTTTTGTTGCATAAAATCTTATAAAATAAGATGTTCTCTTGTTTTTAAAACCAATTTAATCGCTTCTAGTTTCAATCAGATGATGTTTTTTTAATTAGGTTTTCATTGTCTATAATCTGAATGTTCTGCAAATAGTAAGTAGTATGTTCTTTATTTTTATTAGTTCCTTTCGTTACATTTGTCTCTCAAAGATCCTTTGATACATCTCGAAACTTACTTATAACGCGTGCCTTTATATCAATGTATGCAGCGGTTTAATTAACAATATTTTATAGGTCAATCTGATAAATTTTGATTAAACGTTATACGCTCGCGTCCTAACAAAATTATACCCAATAAGATTATGGAATGAGTCGGTTTATATTCAGTTTTTTAGTTGAGACATCAGTCAGGGCGCTACGCAAGCAATATTTCCATATAGGCATGATATGAGTTTAGCATGTAAATAAACGAGCGGTTGGCGTGGGTAGTGTCTATTCCAGCCATTCTGCGATTATCCTATTTAAGCCATACGGGCGTGACTCGCTATTTCTTGTTATTTTTCGAAACTTTTGGCGTACGTTATTTCGGGCAAAATTGTTTTTAATTAAAATGAAATGGCATCGTTATTAATATTAATACAGAACTCGGTACGATTCATCGTAATTGTCCTATAATTAAATTTGTGTAAATTATAATTTACATTTAGGATTGTAACAGATAGTAATATGAGATGCTTTACTAATAGCTATTAGTGTGAGAGCTTAGATGAAAACAAATACTAATTATATGTTTGTAAATGTGTACTAATAAGAAAAATACATGGCAATGATTTATTTAAATAAATTCGTATGTGTAGTTGATACTATTGAATTTTATTTACGTCATATAAGTCCATGAGCAAGGACTATTTTTGGGGAGGTGTTTGAGGCAATCTGAAAACTTGTATGATGCCTCTCCTATTATACCCCAACATGGAACTGAAAACCTGACTGGTAAATAGCGGTGCTAAATCTAAATAAAAATTTTAAAAGTATATTTTTCTATAAAAAATATATTTGTTCTAACATGCAATTCTTCAGCTTGCCTCAAACACCTCTATGCCAGTTACTTTTAATTAGTTCAAATCACGTTGAAACTAAAGCAATCTTTCACAAATAAAACTTTTACTGTATTTCGTCTGTTTAGTATTTGCGCACTTGTATCAATAAATTATTAATTTTCATTACAGTATCGGAACATAAATTGAAACTTGTATTCATGCAATCCGCAATTCCGAGAGTTATAAACAAATTAATTTACATTTAATACAAAACATTTGGAACTTAAATCGAAATAAAACGGAGAGGGGAATAGAGAAAAACCGTATAAATATTCAGTGAGACTATATAAATAAAGTGAGTTTGAGCCATTTATTTCGATACACGGTACTCCGCGCAGACACTGGAAAAGTTGGGCGGAAACGGGATTTCCTAATGCGATTTTAATTCTTTTCTTCCAGCCACGAGGGTAATTTCAATAAAAAGCGACGAATATATTTTATTCAAACAGAACATAAAAAATCGTGTGACGGTTCATTAAAAACAAAAGTTTTGAGCTTCTTTCCGAGGCTTTTCCGTGTCGAAGTGAAACGATATTAAAAATAAATTCAGATTAACATTTCTGATGTAGACAAATAATTGAGAATAAGCAAATACAAGACGCAATTTAAATGTTATACAGCGGACATTTACTCAAGAAAATCTTATTATTACCTCCTTTAAATTTTGCTATAGAAATACATATACTTTTTGCTTGTTCTTTTGAAAATTCACGATCGTTGATTCTAGCAATAGTCAATCATAATTTGAATTTATAAAATTCACTACTATATATTTAAATTTTCTTTAATAATCTGAAAATTTATTGCGGAGAATAGAATATTAAGTACACGGACAGTCGAACATCATCATTAATTGTGTTCATATGAATATTGTGTTAAATCTAACTAATTTACTCCTTTTTTATGTTATAGCAGGCAGCTCAGTAACATCTTCAACATCAGAGTGTCAAGATGCCTTGCCGACTTAAAGGAGTGGGAGGGGATAGGGAGAGGATTAATCATGGGAAGTTGGAAGAGTGCAGGATAGGGCGGGAGGAGGAATGGAATGGGAATACAGGACACCGTACGAAACATAGTGCAATACTGTTTCACGCCGGTCTTCTGCTGGGGAGGTGGTAATTGCACCGGCGCGAGCTTGGCCCAATCGTGCAATGCTCGGCTTCCACTCTTTTATAGCTGAAGATGTTATGCAGAATAATTACCCTCTGTCGCCTCTAACGACACCCACGGGTAGAAAAGGGGTGGCAACACGGGTAAAAACAGTCCACTTAAATATTGAATCAAGGATGTAAAGCAATTTCGATTAGACCAATTTTCAAATGTGAGGAAGTATTTTCATAATCCCATTCTTAGAGAACAAAACTACACCTATAAATATTATAATAACCCTACTCTTAGAGAACAAAAATACACCCATTTTAAGGTCAAGTTATGTGAAAAATTCACTATTCTCTTGACTCCTCGTTCTTGAGCAAATTGAAAGAGAATAAATAATTACTTTGTTATCATCGTTAAGACAGATTTAGATTTAATTGAAGATAATTTCGTCCTACAACTACTTAATTCGAATAGAACGTTGAAATTAATTTGTTAATTTCGGCATTAAGTAATAGAATATTCGTCTTATGAAAAGATTCAGACTACATATGTTGAAGATATTTAATTAAATCGTTTTTAAATACGCGTTAATTAAAAGGACGTTTTTATGCATGCATAAACATTATATAATTTTGGGTCTGACTATGAATCTTAGTATAAATTAAGATAATTTTATGCGCAAATATAACTAAATTTAAAAAATAACACTGTTTTTTGCACGATATTCCAAATCTCGACAGATATATTAATTTTTCATCTGCTTACCTAACTCGAACTGACAGTAAATTATCTGTATCAAGCGCTGTTAATGCTTACGAATTGTATCTCAAAAACGTATCTAATAATCAAAATCTCAGTGTATACATTAGTTCCACAAAAGCATAGCTTGAAATAGCAATAAATTTTAGGCGCTATTTAACAACATAGTCCAATGATTTACAGTTTTATAGTGTGTTAAACGTTTATACTGAATATCTAACAATCGGAATCGAATCGAAATCTCAACAGGTACATTAGTCGCAGAATATAACTCGAATTAACAGTAAATTGTTAGCTTAAAACGGTGTAAGGGTTAAACTAAGCTAGCATCACGTTTTAATGGCGATAGTATCGGGGTCAACTGCCGTCACGATCCAGTGCCCATTTGGCAACCTGTGTTACAGGCTAGATTAAGGTTATATCATATTGTACTAAAATACCTAACCTTATAAAACGCTTCTTTACGTGAAAGTCAATTAATATTGCCTTGCTGCAATTAATATTTATTTATTAGCTAGCCGCGCTCCGCCGTGATACCCGCGTAACTTCTGATCCCGTGGCAACTCTGGGATCAAAAGTAGCCTATTTGTTATTCTGAACCGTTGCTTATACGTATACCAAATTTCATCATAATCGGTTCAGTAGTATTTGAAAGAGTAACAATCATACATACATCCTCACAATTTCGCATTTATAATATTAATAGGATTTACCTCAATACTAACACAATATTTTACTATTTATAATCATTTGTGTGAAAGAAAATATTGTACTCACAATATATTTTATGCTTAAGGTAGTCCACTTAATAGTTGGTAATACGTTTGAAAAATAGTGGTACCTACGTAAGTGGAATTATATCTTGAAAGACCTATTTTAGGTTCGCTAAATTTGTGGATAATATTGTATCAACACGCCCACTAGAAAGAAGGTATTTGTAGAAAAAATACTTCATTCTTTTCTTCCACAGTTCTCAGCTATTATTAATGGTACAAAAGACTGTTATATAATTTACGTCACAAATATAGCATTTTGCGGTACACAAAACGATGTCCTCTAAGCATAATGTCTGACAAAAGTAGACACATTTCCATTGGATAACTAAGTTTCAACAGACACTGGTTGCGAAAACGAATGATACTACACAGTGCATTGATCACTTTCCATCAGTCAGTAACGATGAACAGACCCGCCGCGTAAGTTTTCCTTGCCACTCTGAGCTGTCACCAACTTACAATAGCCCAAGCGATTTATTTTTTATAGAACATCTAAAGGAAAGTTCTAGTACATAGAATTCATTTTTTACCAAATTTTGAAATCTCGTTGAATGCTTTACCGTATATTCGGTGTATGTTTCATTTTCAAACATAGCGTATTTTAACAAGAAACCTATGATACACATAACTTTCATATACTAATTTTCAAGTTTTTAAATTGTTTTAAGCGAATAACACAACTTTGAGAGTTCTAGCGTTACGTGTGTTCATGGATGCCTTAACATTAGTGGACCCGCATGATCTTTTGTTTGCCTTTAATACTATTCATAAATATGAGTTTGAAATAAGTTTAAAACCAACATTTAAAAAAAGGAGGAAGTCGTCAGTCGTGTATTTTTTAAGGTGTAGGTTCTGGTGCCACATTTTATACTAGTGGCTCGCCCCGAGCTAGACCTCATAAATAATTCCGCGTTGTTATGCATAAATCACACCTTTGATTTGATATAGATAGATAGTGGGGGTGACCTTTGTTAACCCCCACCAATTTTGCTAATTTTAATACCCAAGATTTTTATTTATCTATAATCTATACTATTTACCTAAGTGAAATACCTATAAGGTATCCTCGGACAAACATTCACCTATCTATTCCCCCCCTATCTTCCTGTTCTCGTCGATTTGGCTCATCAAGTCAATATTTTCTTTTATATAAACTCCATATTTGCCTAAGAAATTATATCAAGATCGGATAAACGATACTCAAGATATCGTCGGACCAAGATTTTTATACTACATACAAATATACCATCGCCCAGCCATCTCGTCTCTGAGACCTCAATAATTTATCTAGACTTTGGCACCGACTTTTTAAAGACATTAAAGAAATTAATGGATCATTATGTCTTGTGAACCTACGGGAATCGATTGTCATTTCGGGTTCCGTTCCTAAAACGCAAAAACGGGACCCTATTACAAGGTCTCCGCTGTCTGTCTGTCTGTCACCGGACTGCATCTCATAAACCGTCATAGCTAGAAAATTGAATAAATTATGTATTTCTGTAACCGCTATAATAACAAATACTTACTAAAAATGAAAAAATAATATTACTGAACCCTTCATGCGCTAGTCCGACTCGCACTTTGCCGGTTTTTGTTAGAGTATTCTTTCATCGACAGCATCTTTGCGGTGAATTCGCACTCTATCCTTTGTCCGCCGGCTGTCCGACACAGACTGAAGGCAAATTTCCGTATCGTCCGGCACATTTGTGCACTTCGAGTACAGCGGAAATCAGTTCGTCCACGCGCGAGCAATTTCTCTATTTTTATAAAATTTGCATTCGTGTAGCTATACTCCTGATTTTTACAAAATTTTTACGACTAGTAGCTCCCCCCGAGCTAGACCTGACGTTGCTATAAATCAAGACCTTTCATATGATATCACACTCGGCTATATTTATGTAAAACTCATTGACGCCGAATTAGACTTTTCTTCTTCTACCGATCAGATAAACCAACCCCCAACCACATCCCCCTACCTTCTTTACTTCCCCTTTCACTTACCTTATCTTTGAAGTTTTCTTTTATATTTACTATTGGCCTATAGAATTTAAACAAGATCTTATAACATAAAACTTATAATAAAGATAAGAAAAATATTTCAAAACGCAAACGCGTGAAAAGTTAAATAGTTAGTAAATGTCTTATCAAATTAACGATGGAATTGTAAAACTGCTACAAAAGAAAATATTCATGAAAAATCTAGAACAGAAACTTACTTAAGGTTTTTGTAATTTTCAGAAAAATGTCACATGAAATATTTTATATGTGTTGTACAAAAATATTGAGATTCCATATTCAATAAATTGTTGCAAGTATAAAAATTTCTTACAGGTTTGAACAATCAGTTTTTATGACATAGATTATAGGCAAAATAAATATTGCCCCCTATCAGGGCATGTTAAATCCGTTTTACTGATCATTTTTTATTTAGAAGCAATTATGCGATCAGCCTTCTATACCCTGCCAAACCGATATTTTTTTCACGTCTCACGGGAACACCATAGCATCGTCATAGCATCCAACGTACCACTGCACCAAAATTTATTAACTATAATTAAGAACATACCTTTACACAGCAGCATAAAGATAAGAAGCAGCGCCCGGGAGCAGAGCCTAGTTAGCGCCATCCTAATTCCGCTATCGACCCTTTTTGACGCCACACGATCTCATCTCCGATGCTCTCCTGCAATAAATGCAACGTTAACATTTAAGATAATAATAAAAAAAATTAAAATGCATTAATTATTAAACATTTTGAACAGATATGTGGCCTTTTCCTAGGTTAATTCTTATGGTAAATGAGTCAATTTCGAACCAATGTTTGACTCATATATATTGTAATCAACAAATTATTTCAAACGCTAAGAAGGAACACTTTAAATAATGAAAGGTGAAAATGTAATATGCTTACATCCTTAAAACTATGATAAAACGAATACGCAAATGTACCAAACTCTGGTTGATGAAGCGAGTGGATATTATTGAGGTGAAAGTTTGGATATTTGCCAATCAAGACCGCTGCAGGTACCTAACACATTTTGATGAAATTTCGTATCATAACTGTTATGTTATGAGCTGCAAACTTAAAAAAAAGTGAGACGGTTCAGATAAACAGACAGTTAACATTTACATTTCTTTTTTTTTTCTTAAATACATTTTATTTAAGAAAAAAAAAAATTCCAAATCTTATTGAATGATATAATATTTTAATTCATTAACGATGCCTTTGCCTTATATATTTCTATAATTCATCATTAAAGCCATTACCAAGCTCTAAGCAAAATGAAATGTAATGAATAATTCAAAATGTAAATATCGTTTAATTAAGCTTACATCTGCCGATTATAAAAACAGACATAATAAAAGCGTTAAAAAGCACTAACAAGAAGCGTTAAGAATCCGCATAACTACTTAACAATCGCAAAACTAAGGAAACTATTTACAAACAACGATTTAAACTTATTGCACGAGTTCTGAAACGTACTAAAAATTTACTTGCACCAACGTTTTTCATTGTCCGGGAGCTGGGGCTATTTTCGGGTAGGTGTTTGAGGCAAGCTGAAAACTTGTAGGATGCCTGTATACTGTGTCTGTGAGTGATGATGTTTCGGTATTTAATAGGAGTATTATATCCCGACAAGGGACTGGTCGGTCGGTTATGGTTGAAACCCCGACCTTTTTCTATTCTTTACAATTAATATGAACATTAAACTACAACATTTTAAAAATTCCATGTTGCCACAAATATTAAAAAAAAAAACAAAATTTAGCCTCGCTACTCCCCAGCCAGATCTGCAGTACCATGTCGGGGTACAATAAGAGAGGTATCAGACAAATTTTCAGCTTGCCTCAAACACCTCCCCAAAAAGGTCCCAGCTCTCGAAATATCAGATGTATTCTCGAAGTGTACGTATCTTGTATTCTCGGTGCATATATCAATGTCATATTCATCGCATTCTTGGAGTGACTTTCGACTTCCATTCGTCAATATTACATGAGTGCCAGAAGAATGATAGTGATATATCTTACTTTACTGCCTTGATGCATACGGGACTTCATTAGTTTTCAGATTTTTCTTTATCTATACTATTTGCGTACAAAATTTGTTGAAGATCGGATAAACCATACTCCAGATATCTTCGGAAAAAAAATTACCTACAAACGTACAAACATATAATCACCTGGATTCGGTCAAATATGCATATTTTACATTTTATACAAGTATAATGACAAACAATATTAACAATATACTCGATAGACTGTATTGTCACTTCTTGATGGAAATGTATTTTATAATATTTTATAGAATTGAAACTATTTGTTACACTATTTCCAATATTAACAATTACTTTGTATTACAGCCATCGGTCAGTCGGTATCGTATCATTTAACGGATCGTAATATCCTTAGTATAGAAAGTCACATAAGTTCGTCCACTGATCAGAGTTGTACGGATCGCATTTTGTATACAAGGAACGAATCCGTATGATACCGACTTGTCTACGCGTAGCTTTAACAGACTGTTTGTCATCTGTTTACCCGTGACCTTAACTAGTTTATTGAGACAAATAAAATATCGCTACGCTATACAAATATCAATCGAGGCAGAAATATTATTCCACGCCGACTGTATATACAAGAATTACTACGCTTTTAAGACAGAGTAATACTTAATTAAATCATTATATATGATTTAATAAAGAGGGAAATTTATAAGCATTTTCATTACCTCAATTTTCATAATGGAATAAAAAATTGAGAAGAGTAAATATTATCAAAAAGCGATTCAAACAATGTTTGTCTAGTCATGTCGTTTTAAATATATTACAAGGAAACTTCCCGAGGTTTTACCCGCGTAACCCATTTAAATTCCCATGGGAATTCCGGGATTGAAATTATATATTTTGGATAAAATATATTTTGGATCCTTACCTATAAGTATACCAAGTTTCATCCAAATCCCATTCTTAAAAGAATAACAAACATACATCCATTCATACTCACAAACGTTCGCATTTATAATATTAATATAAATTATGTATTATAAGTAGGATGTTCATTGTTTGTACTGAAAAACAATACAGCTATTACAGTGATAATCGGTACTTTATCGACTGCCATCTGTTTCCCCGCAAACATGGCGTATAAAATTGTTCCTTAATATCGAGAAGCTATACAAATAATCGAAGCAGACATACCGTTCCACATCGCCGGCACTGAGTCCTGTCATACATGGATTAACTACACATTACTAGGGTTCAAAGACTAGGAAACAGGATTTTATCAATACATCACGTTTTATATAACATTGCATAGAAATAAAAGGATCGATCATCCTTAATTAAACTTTGAAACTAAACTAAAATCGAGCATGTATTATTCGTTAATAACAGTTGTTTACGGTAACTGTAATGTACTTGACGTTGGCGAAATCCTGCTTATCGGCTGGTGCCATTAATTAAGAGAAGAAAAAGGATGATTATAGAATATTATTTTTTATTTAATCTTGAATGTTTAAAACATTAAATAAATTTGTGGCAATGCATAGATTTGCATAGTATTTAATATTGTTATTTATTATTATTGGAAATTGTCATAAAGTAAAACTAGCGCCATGTATCTGGTGTTTATGATATTGTCACTTACCCTCTCTTAAGACGTGTCATTGACTATTATAAAATCGGTAGTAAGGACTGTACTCGCCCCCTTCTGTTACGAGATGTTGGATAATAAATATGTTTGTGCAAGTGCTGTGTTTCATTGGAAATAATAACCAATACAATATAATTCAATGCACATTTTGACTGTGTGACAATTTAGCTTATTAAAATTTTAAACATTTAATTTTTACTTGAAATTTTTACTTAAAATTTTAAACATTAATTTAGTACTTGCACTAAATTCTTACTTCCTTACTAATCCTTACTTTTAATATTATAAATACGAAGCTCTCTCTGTCTGCGCGTCTGTGTGTCTGACTCTTTTTCACGCCTTCACCAATAGACAGATGTGGATGAAATTGTGAACGAACGGGAAATATACGCGAGGGAAACCACGGGGCACAGCTAGTAATTTATAAAGATGATATGATAAAAAAATAATATATAGAGTATATATTATTTTTAAGCTCGGTCTACCCGGGCCTAAAGTAATATCGGGAAACTGATTTATTAATAGTATATATGTCGCAGTAAGATAGATAAAGCCGTAACATAGTTATATCCCTAGGGATTTGATAATATGCCGGAACATAGTTATACGAAAGCGATTCATTACTATCTTACTAGGAATATAGTTATAAAACGGTCCAAGTTTAGTGATATACTTATATTACTAGATTAAGTTTAGTGAAATAGCTTTCGGAGTGTGCAGCGTTCCTGTAAAAATCGAATGTTCACAGTGTTCTGCTAAAAGATGTGCCTGTAAGAAGCATTCAGTGCTACGAAACTCTAGATGTCATGATTCCGCTTCTTGTTTGAACAAAAATTTGAAATTACTAACAAAGAAACAAAGATTTCAACTTAATAAATATAAGAAATAAAGTTATCTCAAAACTGTTGATTAGTTTTAAAAGATTTTTAATATTTCATTAGGTTTAATTGCATTGTTAATGTTTGAATTCCAAAACATGGTAATTTTAATTATTATAATTGAAATTACTTTAATACGTGTAATTACGTGTTAATGTCACAAAGTATTGTAAGTAACTGCAGAATACATAAAGTAGATTTTTAATGAAGATAAAACAAATTTATTATACCAATTTTTATTTAATTCTATGGTAGATTTCTATTTCACTAAACGAAATCTAGTAATATAAGTATATCACTAAACTTGGACCGTTTTATAACTATACTCCTAGTAAGATAGTAATGAATCGCTTTCGTATAACTATGTTCCGGCATATAATTATATCCCTAGGGATATAACTATGTTACGGCTTTATCTATCTTACTGCGACATATATACTATTAATAAAAAATTATAATGATGAACATCTAACTTCTAACTCACTTATTTTACATATAAACTAAAATGTTCGAATATTTAAAATGCATCGTTCCAATTCTGTACTAAAAATATGCTTTGAAATTTTCCTTAATCATTTTTCATAATTTATTTCAGACTACAAAATGGTATTTCAAGAATAAGGAAATAGCTTTGAGCGTCTATACAAAATACTTTCTAGAAATCCTCGGGACGACATAATTTTTATATCCTTACTTTTATCGTACACTCTGGTTTAAATTTATATTTTAAAAGGACTTTAAGTAATAGCTTTAAAATAGAG
>LQNK01000296.1:411184-422452 GCA_001586405.1 Phoebis sennae | reverse complement strand
CGGTACTTTATCGACTGCCATCTGTTTCCCCGCAAACATGGCGTATAAAATTGTTCCTTAATATCGAGAAGCTATACAAATAATCGAAGCAGACATACCGTTCCACATCGCCGGCACTGAATCCTGTCATACATGAATTAACTACACATTACTAGGGTTCAAAGACTAGGAAACAGGATTTTATCAATACATCACGTTTTATATAACATTGCATAGAAATAAAAAGATCGATCATCTTCAATTCAACTTTGAAACTAAACTAAAATCGAGCATATATTATTCGTTAATAACATTTGTTTACGGTAACTGAAATGTCTCTACATACTTGACGTTGGCGAAATCCTGCTTATCGGGTGGTGCCATTAATTAAGAGAAGAAAAAGGATGATTATACAATATTATTTTTTATTTAATCTTGAATGCTTAAAACATTTAATAAATTTGTGGCAATGCATAGATCTGCATAGTATTTAATATTGCTATTTATTATTATTGGAAATTGTCATAAAGTAAAACTAGCGCCATGTATCTGGTGTTTATGATATTGTCACTTACCCTCTCTTAAAACGTGTCATTGACTATTATAAAATCGGTAGTAAGGGCTGTACTCGCCCCTTTCTGTTACGAGACGTTGGATAATAAATATGTTTGTGCAAGTGCTGTGTTTCATTGGAAATAATAACCAATACAATATAATTCAATGCTCATTTTGACTGTGTGACAATTTAGCTTATTAAAATTTTAAACATTTAATTTGCAAGTACTAAATTCTTACTTCCTTACTAATCCTTACTTTTAATATTATAAATACGAAGCTCTCTCTGTCTGCGCGTCTGTGTGTCTGACTCTTTTTCACGCCTTAACCACTAGACAGATGTGGATGAAATTGTGAACGAACGTGAAATATACGCGAGGAAAACCACGGGGCACAGCTAGTAATTTATAAGAATGATATGATAAAAAAATAATATATACTCTATGCTCGGTCTACCCGGGCCTAAAGTAATATCGGGAAACTGATTTATTAATATTATATATAGTATATATACTATTAATAAAAAATTATAATGATGAACATCTAACTTCTAACTCACTTATTTTACATATAAACTAAAATGTTCGAATATTTAAAATGCATCGTTCCAATTCTGTACTAAAAATATGCTTTGAAATTTTCCTTAATCATTTTTCATAATTTATTTCAGACTACAAAATGGTATTTCAAGAATAAGGAAATAGCTTTGAGCGTCTATACAAAATACTTTCTAGAAATCCTCGGGACGACATAATTTTTATATCCTTACTTTTATCGTACACTCTGGTTTAAATTTATATTTTAAAAGGACTTAAAGTAATAGCTTTAAAATAGAGATTAAAGAAACTTTATGGATATTTAAAATATATATGACGGAGTGGCGTCGATTAGAGATAATTAATAATTTCGTATTTATTTCCGAATAGTTTCTACTGTTTTAATTGCATTTATGTTACTGATAACATTGAGTCAGAGCGGGCAACCCGAATAGGCTAGTAGACGTCATGACGGATGATGCCGGTTGTCTTATGGAGATTGTTAGCGGCGGACGTGGTGATCGTTTGCTATTCTATTGGCTCTGTACGAATCCATTTTAATTACAATTATTTGTCTTTTAAATTGATCTTAAGATTGTAAACTAATGAAGTAAAAGACATTGGACTATACGATCACTCTTTTATTTTGTATCAATTCATGTCGCTATCACGCCCACAATTCGATGTACAAAATGGACGCTAGCAAAGACCGCAATGAGGCCTATGACGCTCTTTCATATATAATACTAGCTGTGACCCGTGGTTTCAATCACGTATATCCATTTTCCTCGTTCTCGTGGGATTTGATCAAAATTCTTTCTTAGCGGATGCTTACGTTATGACATCTACCTGCATGTCTAATTTCATCCCAATCCGTCCAGCTGGGCTGTGCGTTGATAGATCACTGTCAGTCAGTCAGTTAGTCACCTTTGAGTTTTATGAATATAGATTTCATTGCAGTTGTACAATATAATAAAAAGGATAGACAAAAAGTCTGAGCATGTAGCTTTAAAAAAAAAACATAACCACTATCCTTTATTTATGGTTTATAAAACAGACCAATTATTTTGGTGGACGTGGTGAGGGCTATAGTATTTTATAATTTAGAAAGAATTCACCATTGACGTAAAAATAAATCTGAAAAAGCTCAATCTAGACAAAAAATTCATATCCGTTATTATCTTAATAAGCACGAAGTACGTTATTATTTTCTTCTGAGGTTAAACAAGAAACAGCTCTAATTAAAACCTCATTGCAAATCCTGGCTAATTATTTTTTTAATAGTTTGCATGTAATATTCTCCACGGCATGATATAACATGTGTCCTGTATGAGAATGTAAAAGTTATATAAACATGGAAATGAACACATAATGGAAGATAACTGGGGCACAAAGGTATAATAGAAGAGCGAGGTTCTGGACTCAAATAGAAAAAATATCGTATGGCTTTCGCGTTGTGCAATGTGTGAGGTGACCTCAAAAACCAAGTTAAAAAGTCGGTGATAATAACATATACATCATGTACCTTGTTAAACTTTAGATAAACTTTTTACACCCATAATGATCAAAATATGTACGTATGAGAACGCCTTAACTTGCAATAAAATTCTTTGCTGCAATCTTTATTTCTAGTCGTATAGTTTTGGTCAACTAAGAAAGTAACTATAGTAGGTACATATTTTAGATAGATAATGTGATCCTGACGTTATTTGTTATTTTCATATTGCATCAAACACGAGACAATAGAAATCAACTGTGCCAGCAAAAACTCTATTACTTGCTCACAAGAAACGTTATATCTAGGACAATATCTGACGCGAAGATATTAAAAGACAAACCCAACTTCGGGCAAGTCTCGTAACAACAATAGCTTAACAGAAAAGTTACGTAACCAAGTTAATTTTGCGGTCCACCAACTAATCTTTACTGGGAAACCCTTCGAGAAAGCTCTGGAACATTCGCAAAATAACAACAAGATGCTTTTTATGTCTTTTTTATATTTCTAATAAGAAATAATTTTATTACCACGTATCAATGGCGATCTATTTTGTTATGACTAGTTATTAAAACCCAAACTAAGATATAAATTTAATTCAAATAACCTCCCTTTACAAGCACTCTCAAATACATTTTTATTCACCACTTACTATTTCTTTTCAAAGTATTTCGTATGATCCAATAAAGTTTTAACAATCCCGAATATTTCAAATGTAAACACAACTGAAATAAAAAATATTTTATGTCAAAATTTGAAACGCAAACAAAATCAAATTTGTAACGGGTTATAAATTCGACAATATTGCGCCGCTGTATTTCGCCGAAATGCCAATAAAAGATATATTGTTACAAAATAAAGTTCAAATGTCAGTAAAGTTTCTTGCAGTTTGTATTTCAGAGGGTTGTTCTAGTTCTATTATAATTAATAGCCCAGTAATATTGTAACATGATTTGTTACAAAATTATGAGATGGATATAAATTTAAAGATATTCTTTTATAGTTACTACCGCCGTCTACATAGACGGCATAGCTACATAGCTATGAAGGATATTTTATAACGCAACATTGCTTTACTCTGGTCTCGCAAAAGAAAGCGTTCAACTAGATTTATCAATATCGCCACGTTTGATCGTATATTTTTACTTATGATTATAGTTGTTTGTGTTATTCTTTTTTTAAATTACAACATAGTCAAAGAACCGGCGATTCTTACAAAACAGCTGTTAGTTGGTATACGGGTAAAGTTTAAACGTTGGGGAGTGCCTTTAATTGGGGTTTACGTACATTAATCAAGTGCTTACACCGGGGGAGCAGTTAAAGGCCATCGCACACTATTCGATGTGTCGCTTGCAACATTTATTGCCTCATTAATCGGTTCTCGTTTTTAGCGACGATATTAGGTTTTTACATATATGTTCTCTTCTAATATTCAGGAATCGTTTTAGTTTGAATAAATATATCTAAATGGTTATGTTAATATTATGAAATTTTAAAAAATGGACCAGAGAAATATAAAATTATTTGTTTGTTAAACAGTTACAAAGACAATTTATAAGCGACTTCAGAATCCATATATAATTTAGATAGAAACTAGACACAATAATTAATTAATTTAGAAACTAGATAAAATATTTTTTTTAATTCCTATTACTTTTGAAAGCTATCTTTTTTTGTTTTATTTAGCCTACATTGTCTTACTGCTGGGCAAAAGCCTTTGTTTAAATTATTTTATTTCTTTTGCATTTGAATAGGAGCTTTCGACGTATTGAATATATGAAAAAAGTTTAAAACATTTACTTGTTACGTCATAAAGCATTATGAAGTACTTAAAACTTAAAACTTAAAACAAATAAAAATAATAATAAAATATGCCAAGCATAGACTATTGCCAAGTGAAAATTAAATTTAGTTAATTAAGAAATAACTGTCAAATAGAAACCACCTAATCGAGCGCCACCCTAACGGCAGCGATCTGTCGTTTGACAAATGACGATCGGCCACAAGGCTCCGGCACCGTACATTCGTCAATGCATTTTTTCATGAACCAAAAACGTCTAAGAATAAGAAAAGTTTACCCGTAAATTTATTTCCTTTCTGTGTAATTGATGATGGGGTATTTTTAAATTTTCTATGAGATATTTTAATGGGATCAAATTCAAACTCCTAATTAATCACATATAATTAAACAGTACCAGGTCCATTTCTGTACATTAAATATTAAAAAAATTCTATGCAATATAGGAATTTTTTATGAACCCAAAAACGCGCCAACGCCAATCGCGTTAAAACAACTAGGCAGATTTTGTCAAAATTTAATACGGTAATACACCATTATAAGGTACAACTTATACAACTTGTACTTGTAATTGGGGGATGGAAAAATAAAATATCAATCATTTAATTAAATTCTTTTAAAAAAGAATGGAGATTTCTAAATAGTATTTTTGCTAAAATAAATAGTTGACATTTACCCTTTTAAAGTGTTAAAAATGGCATAGATCATACAAACATTTTGTAATCCACACTAGCGAAGCGGGGAATGCTATTCGTAAAATAAATAAGTATAGGCTTAATTCATTTATATAATACTAGCTTTCCGCCCGCGGCTTCGCACGCGTGGGCTACTAATTTCTGTATTTTGTAGAGGCGCACAACAAAAGTCAAAATAATTACGGTCGCATGACCGCTGATATATGTCTATAGTTTTTTTATAGTTTTCTATAGAAATAGGTTTGATCAAAATCTGACAGTACGCGCGCCTCTTCAAAATACAGAAAAATTTAGCCCACGCCAACGCAGCCGCGGGCGGAGAGTTAGTTATTTTTTGAAGGTTTTTAAGTATTCATTAAGCGTTTTTATCATCTTAACCTATAGACATGCCTTTTATTCTCTTAACGTATACGTTAAAGTATAAAAAGGCATGTCCGCAACTCAACCAAAATCTCATATTGCCACGTGGTATGACACATTTACAACTTTAGAAGCGTATATTTCAAAAAATATTTATTTTAGCAAAAAACGCATTTAGAAACCTCTATTTTATTTTCAAATACCTATGCAATGATATCTCATTTAATGATGTATTAGCGAATTTATTTTTTACCCTCCGATTACATGTATGGAGAGTCGCCCTTAAAAATATTTTTTTCAAATAAAATGTAGCCTATAAGTTGAACCTAATATCGGTCTATCAGCATGTGAAATTTTATCAAAATCTACCCAGTAGTTATTACGTGATTGACGAACATACAAACAGATAAACAGACAAACAGACAAACAGACAAACAGACAAACAGATAAACAGACAAACAGACAAACAGAAAAAAAAATTCTAACCATGGTTTTGGTATCTGTGGAACATACATATTACATACCAATCACTCTTTTTGAAAAATATTCAATGTACAGAAATGGTTCGGTTACTCTTTTATTATATGTATAGATTAAAGTTTTATTTTATAACGTAACGTGAGCAAAAATTGTGTTTCGAGTTTCCTTGTCATAAAAGCAGTACAGATAAATTGATAGTAATAAACCTTGATCTTTTGACGTCAAGATTGATATTGACAAGCTATACATCTGCTTATTCCCCTAATCCTAAAATCAATAAGGATTATAGAACAACATAACTTGTGTAGTTTCTCACGCACTGATATCGTTACAAAGAAAAATCTTACATAATAGGAAGATTCATCAAAAGAAAAACAAAAATATGTAATTTAAATTCATTTATATTAATCAAGACTTTGCATTGTCTAGCAAAATACACGTCTACGCAATATTTCAGCTCTATTGAGCGACCGCGACGTCAATATTAAATTCGAAAACAACCATTCTCGATCTTTAGTCAATCATATCATTAGTCATCACTATGGAATGGTCTATCTAACATAAAAAGATTTTTTCAAATCGGACCAGTCGTTCCTGAGATGATCGCGTTCAAACAAACAAGCAAACTCATCAGCTTTATAATGTACGTGGAAAATGAACGCGGTTGAAGCCGCGGTTAAACGGTAGTTATAAACATTTTGCAAGGTAACCCCATAGATGTTTTATAATTGCAATACAAATAATCAAACTGTTTATAATCTTATATTTCGGGTGGTCTTTGAAAAGCATGAGTCGCGTTGTTGGTGTAAAAATAAATAATTATTACTGGCATGGCGCGAGCTTGCGGTCGCTAAACTAAACACTGCGTCCGTGTGTTGACTTCCGACGATCGTGATACGGTTATGTTGAATGGATTTATGTATCTGACATTTTATAAGAAATCGTCGTTGGTTCTAGCCTATATATTTTCTACTGGCTATTCTGCGCGGCTTCGTTGCGTTCATTGTATGTTCATCAGAGATAATGTAGGATTCAACTGGTAAAAGGAATCCTTTTTTGTTTGTCGAAGCCTCGCTTGATAAATTTTTTACGTAAATAGAAAAGATAAAAAAAAATAGTAAAAATTTAGTGAAATCTAAAAGAGAGGATACGGAATATAGGGGGAGGGGTCAAATTTTCTTGTGTTGTTTTTAATGCGAATACTTTCCATAATAAATAAAATACTTTTAAAGGATTTTAAACGCGGTTTATTAACCCGTCACCGTCAGCCTTCACCCGTGACCACGCTCGCTGTAAAGCGCTTGAAACGTTGGGTTAATAATAATCTAAAATAATGTATAATAAACCGCGTTTAAATTCCTTTAAAAAGTATTTTATTTAAGTTGATGATTGCCTGTTGGTATGTTGCTCATAGGAAATACTCATTTTAGAAGGAAAACCAATTGGAAAAAATGTAGACAAGATTAGTTTTCTAATATATTTTAATTTTGACTGAACATTTAATTTTATTTGGTATTATTATATATTTAAGTTTGATCTATACAACGTCCATTGCAGTATCCTCTACATGTCGTAAAATTGGAATACGTCACGTATACGTAATTTGCTAACAACGTTTCAAAACTATTCATTGATAAGGAAAAGACCAAAGATTAAGGCTACCGATATTAAATAAGTTCAAAAAAGATTGGATCCCTCATAAATGGTAATATTCCCCCAAGGATTTAGTCGATAACATGGCTTATATCGGAAATCCACTCTCCAGTTCTTTCCTCTTCATGGCTGTTATCTCAAACATCATCTCTATAAATTATTGCTTTAGGAACAATATTATTGAAGCTTATGTAGGTTGCACAAATAATAATACAAAAAGGGTGATTAGGCTGAAAATTCGTATTGATGAACTCACACCCTAATATTAAAATCAAATTCTTTTAAATCAGCATGGAATTTTCCAGAACTTTCCAGGCTCGCTTTTTGATATTATTAAAAGAGGAATATTATAAATTCAAACAGTTGACTAAATGATATAAAGAGATAAAGAAAAAGGAAAATTAATTTATTTCACAAAGAAAACCACGCTAGAAATAATATGAAGCAATTACTCAAGTTTAGATTACGTCTAGATTCTAATATAATATTACAAATTTTTCAAGATTTATGTTACAATTATAGTTATACAGGGAATCATATTATAAAAGGTTTAATATTAATGTTTTATAGTAGCGTATAAAACTCCAGCGCGTTAATATAAATATTATTATCTATCATTACGTATGCGTTATTCGCAGCAAGGCTTTATATCGTTATTTCGATGTACATAACCGCACCCGTTTCATTAATTTCACACCATGTCCGAGGGGAATTTCGCTAAATAAGCTTTTATGTCCATTATGATGTGTAAATTTTAATTGTCGGCGCTGTGTGATTGATTACGTATGATATGGTAATGCGAAAGTGAAATCCTTTTATATTGTTTAAGCTATCATTACGCTGCGGAGTTTCGTATGCCCTTATATGGACATTATAAAATGGCCGTTATTGCATAACCATCATTGTTGGTTTTCATTTAATATATGACTACGAAACATTATTTTTTTATGTTTATTGATTTTTGTTTCACAGGTATTGATTAAATATGGCTATATTATTATTGATACTGAGTTATTACAGGTATTCTCTGAAATGCCAGCAAACGAGAAATCCCCGGTAAAAATGTTTTGCCAAGAATTCAAAGTATTATGCCTTTATAGAAAAAAATTGAGCGAAAGAACAATCTGGAATGAGAACAACAATTCGAATAATGAATTTAATCTATTTAGAAAATTCAAAATATATAACAAAATCTGATTAAAGTATTTTGGTAATTATTTTCGTGAGTATTCCATCATAAAAGGAAGTGATAACAATTATATGACCGTTATGAATTCTCAGTATTATTATAAATCAATTAATGACGCTATTTTATTCCCTACCCAAACACGATCAATAAATAATACGACTTATTTTTCGTTTTACATTATTTTTCCCTTTGCTGATATTTGTCCAGAAAATTCCACAGCAAATCCAGGATGCAGTAGCCCCAGCAGTATATTAAGACAAATATTATTACAAACTCCACTCAATGTATTTTTAGTTTCGCCCTTAGTTTTGTTATGAAGACTAACCAATGTTGAATCAAGGGGTACTCCACAACCCTTTCGTCTTAAATTGGGAGACAACTTCCGCACTTACTAAATTCAAGATAAACATTGGGTAGCGGCATCTCTTTATCTTGTCATTCAGTTTCCTTTTTGCCGTTTTAAGATAAACTGGACACTACTAAATCAAAAAATAAGGCCTATTATTTTGCGATAAGTATTTTAAAACGTTTTTCTTCATTCTTAAATTTTTTTTAAGACGAACTCAGGTCTCAAATCTGTATCTTAGATTTATAATTTTTCGTTACTTAAAGATTTTTTTATCAAAGACAATTTCTTCTGAAACAGAGCATGTACACTAATTTTATAAAGAGGAACGATTTTATTGTTTGTTTGAATTGAATAAGCTCCGAAACTATTTGAAAAATTCTTTTACCATTGGAATCCTACATTATACCTAACCTATATAATACAGTACAGCTACTAGTACATAATTATGAGCAGTAAAAGCACGTAACAGAAAGTATTGTTTGATTATTTATACTTAACACGGTCGTAACTGTAGCTTTAACATGGCGGGCGCTTTCTGATGTTTATGGGCCGCGTGTGGCCGGCTAAGCTTGTGATAATTTCATTGACATAAAAGGAATAGCCCATCAGGACTTGCTTATACCTCCTAGATATTATTGACATTGTTTACAAAAAATTTTGTTCTATGGAATTATTTTCATACAAAATTTCTGCTATCATGATTCTAAATGTAAAGTTCTATATGAAATAACATTAGAGAGCGCGCGTTGCATGCGCTCTGCTCACCACGTTATCATTGGCCTTGAAATACAGAGAGAAACCAGAGCATATAATAAAAATAATAAAAAAATTAACGCTATTATGAACCCATAAGTAATAGACGTCTCCACGTTCTCCATCTTCAACTTTCCTGAGCGATGTGAGACGAACGAAAATTATGCATGAAATTCAAAAACAAATTATATTCACACGGTTTCCTGGCTTCGAAGCACGACACACCTTTCAAATAACTACCGGTCGGTAACCTCAATTTAATCAAAATTAAATAAAAGCCTACGTTAATAAATAATAATGTGGCTTTTATTAGCGAACGTCTCCAAAAAGAAAGCAAATTTTACTCTTTTTGTAATAAAAAGTAATATATTCCACGCCCCGCGGTCATGGAATTCCCGATATCAATGGAATTCCAGAATAAATAGTGGCCTATCACCTAGTCCTGCTAATAGCCTGTATGCAATTTCACGAAAAACTATTCAGTAGTTGCGGTGTGATTGACACACAAACATCCAAACATCTAAAAATCCAAAAGACCAAATATCCAAACTTTCACATTTACAATATAAGAAGGAAGTAGAATAAAGGGCAGGTATAAAGTATCGCTATTAATATTATAAATGCACAAGGATCCTACATATAGTAGACCTTCTACTCGATTGTGTAACAAACAACTTTTAAAATATTATTTGATTCCCATCTTTTTGAACAATATTACCCTTATTCACATGAAAGTACTTTTAATTGAGATAAATTCTTGATCATTAGTTAAGTTTACATCTATTAATATACATTAACCCATACTAAACCAACATGGGAACTTGTTATGTGATATACAGTTTTCTGCGTTCGTATAACTAACGAAAACAATGCTAGGACAAACTTTGAGCAGATTCAGTCGCTTAGATGAAATTGTGTAACCCAAGAGACTACTTCTAGCTCTGTTTTGAGTACGAACATCCTAAATTATATTACTTATCTGTACCAATTTAAATGCTCAGAATATTGCAGTGTTGTTGACACAATTTGATTTCGTAAGTCTAAGCAAAACAAATTAAGCTAAGCCTAATAAGGTTAGCTAATAACTTAATAGCATCTTTTCGTTATTTAATACCTTATTTCTTAAGCGACGCCAGAAGGTGCTTATTAACATACCTAGTCCATTTTTAGAAATGAGATTCTGTATTTATTTGTATATTTTGTGTGAATGTTTGAATGTCATGGATAATCTGAGGTCCATATACCAAAAAAGCTATGCGCCGCGGTTTAGCCCGCGCATATCTCCCGTTTCTTTGGGATTTTCGATACATACTACACTATATATATATGTCGCAGTAAGATAGAAAAAGCCGTAACATAGTTATATCCCTAGGGATATAATTATATGCCGGAACATAGTTATACGAAAGCGATTCATTACTATCTT
>LQNK01000296.1:353943-388244 GCA_001586405.1 Phoebis sennae | reverse complement strand
ACTTCGTCTACAAAATTACACTGCTTATAGTTTAGTAGCTATTCCACGCGGTTTCGCTCCCGAAGCAATATATATCTTGCCTGCCTCTCGAATGGTAGTGTATATAACACAAAAATATTTTTTCAAACCAGTACTTCCTGAAATTAGTGCATTCAAACACACAACCTCTTCAGCTTTATATTATTAGTATATATAACGTAGACCTCTTCGCGTGCTACTAGTAATAAAAAAGAGCCACGTTGAAATACGTCAAGCCCTTGACCGACGTTTTAATGATATATTACACGGGTCTTTAATTGCTGAAGCCGTACTGTTTGCTTTGAACGTTTGGTTTAAATTTCACCTGGCCCTATAGCCCTTTCCTAATCTCAAAGGGTATACACGTAAACATTCATAACAACTGTATTTGAACATGTTTATTTGAACAAAAAAATATGACATTACATTTCTCTTAATTTATACCTTTGCTGAGAATAAATGAGGTGAGAATAGTATTTTTAAACGCGATGCTGGCTCAATCCAAGTTCCTGCAAGAATAGCATTCCTGCAGCAAGTAAAACATAATGTATTATTAAAAGTACGACAATTCTAGGTCAATTGTCGGTGTATGATGCTTTATCATTACTACATAGTATAAAGCAAAGTCTCTTTCCGCTGTCTGTCCGTAAAATTACTCAAGAGGGTTCCGTCTTCGTAACAACCAAAATCTTTATTCGTATAGTTTTAAACACTATAAATTACTCTCGTTAATCGTCATTATAATCAAGTGATAATTATTATCAGAAACATAAGTCTGTTTCTGTAAAATTAGCTGTATAAATAAATAAATAGACAACGTAAAAATACAAATTATAACTTAATGTTATACTCGTACGCAATCATTCCTTTTTAGACTATACCAGTTGAACAGGCATTTTTTTAAGAAAGGAAGATGCAAGTGCAGATGTCATACCTTATGGTTGCACGTCATGGGCATCCCCAAGAAATACTAGAGCACTTAACTAAAATATTTTATAAATTGACTATACTATGGAGATCTAAAACATCTCTAAACTATCCAATCCGTTTGTGCGTTAGAGACCTAATGATATGTCTCCTAATTATATTTATTTAGAGTTTTTATAGGTCAAAGCTAGCCTAAAGCTCTATATTTTGCTAGGTTCGCACGCAGTTAGGATATAAGAATAAGCTACAAATACAAAAATTCAAATTAGCATCCCGCAAGGAGTGAAAAATCTCGATTTTATAAATATTCTAACATAATATCTAACCATGTTAAAAACGTATTTACAATTGTTTAAAATTTGTATAGTTCTCGAATTAACATATAAAAGCTTGTCGAGTGTTTTGCGCCTTTTGAGAATGCCAATTACAATACTTATGCAACAATGCAGACCGAACAATGCCCAACTCTTTGTAAACAAACTATGCGAACACTACAAAACTTTTTAATTGATTTTATTTAGATTTGCGTACCAAACAAACTAAGGATTTATAAGTGAAATACATTTCGTTCAGTTTATTTTTAAACTTTCAATGCTTTGGCTGGGCGCTTGTGGTTACGACAATCGAAACGAAAAATATATTCTGAACTATTGAAAATAATTATTTTTTATTGTACTTTAACAATACAGAAAATTCACATTAAGCAATAAGAGTTCATTTTTATCACAAACAAACCGGCGAGCTCGCAAGAAGTCATCTGATATTCATTGTTAAGGTTCCCATTTGATAACGAATCACACAAAAAACGCAGGTGGAAATGAAGAAAAATGTTAACACAATTGACAAAGATATAAGGACTGATTTCACACATTTTTATATAAGGGTTACAAAAAAAATAATAAGCACAACTCGCGAACTTATGCCAATGCACGTCAATGTACAAATTTTACCCAAACGTAAATTTAACGTACAATCTGTATTTAATTATATTCAGTTCCACTTAATTCTTAAAACAATTTCAATTTCGTTTGTGAACTAAATTCAATAAACACACGTAGTATTGAGTCATTAATGACACAAAACAATTCGGGTTTCACACACAAGTCAATCTAAATTAGAGATCCAATAGAGTATAATGGAAAAGTTTTGTCCTAACCGATTTTTCTTATTGTTCCTAACGTAGGAATCCCTTTTCATAATTAAGGATCCATTAAATATTCTTTATGTAACCTAATGAACCTGAGTTCCGAACTTTCTAGTTACAATCGATAAGTATATTAGGACAAGAATTTGAATTTGAATTTGAGAAAAGTCGTTACCGCTAAAGCTGGATAGAAAATTTAATAAAGAATGATAATATTAATAACCTCCCGACTGACATCGGTCACAGTGGAAAAACTCAACAGAGACTAGCCTGCTACGCAGGAGATATTATAGTGCATAAGTATGTGCGCAAACACAGTTGCACTCTGTATTCCTTTACTCTCATAATAAAAGTGATAAACCGATACGACCGGAGAGAGATCAGGCGCAGAACCGATGGCTCTCCGAGACATAGGGGTGTTCCTGAGACGTTTTTGTAAGAAAAACCTTAATAACTTTTTTTGCCCCACCCGGTAATCGACCCCGAGCCCCTCGATCTGTAGTTAAATATGCAACCACTAGACTATCGAGGCAGTATTTAATTATAATAAATAGTTAAGTTAATTCGTATTTATGTACCCGCAACTACAGCTGTAGATATTAATATTCATATTAGTTGAATTATATTTATTAAATTCACAGGGGAATGCGTCTGCTCTACATTTTACCTCCTCAGAGTTGATTTAAATAATTCTAATTTACGTTGGAAACTTTTAGTCCCAACTCTTTCTATTGTATTTCTCGAAATTACTTTAAGTTAAATGATCGTCTAGTAAGAATTTCTTATCAAAGTTACAAATTAGTCCCTTGACAGGTCGCGTAATCCTTGAATTTGCAAATGTTCATAATTTTTTAATCATTTCACGAGTATTAAAAAAATTAAAGCCTAAGAATTTATCTCGCAATTACTTTAATAAATATAACTATTTTATTTCAAAAGAGGTTTCAAAAAGCCAATTTGAAAAAATAAACGATTTGAATCTGACTTCATTGTTATAAAAAAATGAAATATTTCTTACCCTTATGACGGTAAAAAATATATCCAGTGTATTTTATAAAAATATACCATATAGTGAATCCCGGATAATTCAATACTATCATTGTTGTGTTACATAACAAAAATATTCACGAGAAATAATAAATAAATACAATCTAATCAGCCATTCTTCATGCATAGTAATCATTGTTCACAACAATCGATGGAGTCGTCAATATAACTACATATTGGTTCGTCACGTACACGCGGTTATCTACCGGGACATCGCGGATTGGTAAACATCTAATCTGTACTATAACGAGGTCGCATTGCTTCTACCGTACAGAAGCAGATTGCTCTTGTACCACAGATAATAATTGGAATTATAAATCTTTATGATATCTGTGGTGATATCTGAAATTAATTAATTTTTGATTAATATGTTTATTACAATTTCACTTACAATTACGGATACCAACTCCAATTGCTTGAAATACATACAGGCTGTTTATTACTTTGCAAGATCAAAGGGTACGATTCCTGGCCCGGTAAGTGAACTTTTCAAGAGTCCAATTAATTTTTATTTTAATTAAATTCAGCCTCGGGACTCCTTTTATCATTTTTTGATATTCCTCAAAGTTTAGCATTGGACCTGAAAACGCACTTGGAAAATTCACCTATATATAATCCGAAGCTTCGATATTACACAGTGATACAACAGAATCTTAATGACATACATAACCAATTACCAAAAAGGATCACCGCAGAATTATGATAAACAACCAACAGAATAGCTTGATTCGAATGACAATGAAGTGTCTTTAGAAACGGCGTCACGCGTGGACTTAACGCGTCTAATTTGAAAAGTCACCCCGCGCCTAGCTTTTAATGAGTTTTCGTGTAATACCTGCCTTGCTCAGCAAATTTATGTCATGAATAATAAACGCCGCCTTTAAATCCTGATGCAGACACGTCCACAAGTAATCCGAAGGTGTCATAAAGGGAATAATAATTAGTTCATAAGATTTTAAATGATAGTGAGATTAACCCATTACGGAACGTATACTGCCTACGTAATAATTCGTGGGTTAAATTTGAAATGTAACTATTATTACTCTATTTATCTTCCTCATTTAAATAAAGACGTTTGAGTAACTGAGTAGTAATTATTTTTTATCAAGAGTCTCCAAATTTTTTTGCTTTTAAAACTTTAGTAGGAAGGATTTTAAAAAAGTAACTTTAATATCTTTGAAAGACCTTTGACAAAGTTAGTGCTTCTAACTAATTAATAACTATGTTTAATTATTAATGTTCGGCTTAGGAGTTTTAAATTACCAAGTTCTTACGATCTTCTTATTTTAAAATCAAATTCAGCAAAACTAAAGATAATAATTTTGTTTATGTTGAAATGCGGAGAAAACCGACATTCAAGATTAAGTTATGAAAACTTAGATATTAAAATAAGAATAAAATCTTAACGCTCTAATTCGCCTGGTTTCTGAATATTTTGGTTAAACTGTCAATAGTCATGAATTCATTAAAGTTAACTGTCAGGCAAATTTCAGAAGAAATTTGACTTATAAGCGTTGCTCAGAAATGCAGTTTTGATAGTTAACGTACGTTTAGCGCTATCCAGTAGATAAACTAGCGTTAAAGTGACCGACCGTGAAGAAACCGGGCATAATTAGATACTTTTGTTAATATTAAATAATGAATCACAAATTTAAATGAGCTTTTACTATTAACAAAGCTTGCAACAGGGAAAATTTGACTTCGCTTTCACCGCTATTCAATATTAAACATTATAAAACAGTCGATCTTCAAGCTCAAAAGTTATTTTCAATCTAAAATTCAGCATAATGGAATATTACGCAAACAAATTGTTGCAGTTGGCTTGCGGCGACGAGGCGATTGCTTCCAACCTCTGTTTACTTTAAAACTTCCAAGGTATTGAGCAAAATAAGATATTTTTATTACGATATTGCACTAATATGCATAATATAACAATTCAATAATAACCTAATATAGAATTTACAACTAAAACGGTTGAATTGTTTAATCCAACTTACATGCGAACACAAACTAGGCACACATATCACGTTATTAGAATAAAGATTTTACAGTTATTTTAAAGAAAGGTTAAGAAATTTTATAGCCAATAATGTTAATAGTGACCAGCTAGGTACGCAGCAGACATTATAGTGCACAAGTATGTGCGCAAACACGGGTGCACTCTCTATTCCTTCACTCTCATAATCCGATGGGACTGGGAGAGATCAGGCGGTTTTACGTGCTCTCTGAGGCACCATATTAGTTGTCAAACACCAACCATATTTATTAGTTGTCGTAGTAACCTTAAAATAAAGAAGAAAAATTAATTTAAATTAAAGAAATAATAATATATTTAATTGGAAAAATGGATAAAATGCATATATATACCCTAATTTTAAAGGCTTATTATGTACATTTTTATGTAGAAGATAAAATTTGTAATTCACTCGAAGGTAAATAACATTACAGCCAGGACGCTGAGGCTTTCAATTTTTTATAACATTAACTGTAATAAAATCAAACTCCATTTAGGTATATAAACGGTTACACTTATGAGTATAAATATAAAAGGATGTGCAAAGGAAAATAAAATTAAGTTCAAAATGTATTCATTCATCACCAATAGGTAGATTTATACTAACCACGCTCCGCGGTTTTACCCGCATAACTTCTGATCCAAATGAACAAGTAGCCAATGTGTTATTCTGGATCCTTACCTTTATGTATACCTTGCTTCATAACAATCGGATTAGTATTTATTGTGTGAAAGAGTAACAAACTTTCGCTATAATAATATAAGTAGGATAGAATTTTTGCGGATATAGTCGTTACATTAAAAAATTAAATATAAAATATATTTTTTGTTTCGTATTATGTTTATAAAATGCCAGTATTCCGTGTCCTAACGTACCAACTTGGCTATATAAAATGCAAATGATTGATTAGTGATTACCGACACGCATTAGCATTTTAAATATTGCTGTTCCTTCGGAGAGTAAAATTGCAGGGTGTCTAACGTACACCTCCTTTTCGTTCTAAGATTGGCTATGAATGCATATTTTGTCTTACATTGCTTTAAAATATAATATTAGTAAGATCTAGGGATATCTTCAAGATATATAGTAAATCAGTATTTCAAATCATGACGCTAAGGTTACAATGAACGCCATAACACTCCTAAATGATTTAGAATTAAAAGCTTAATATTGATTCTTATTTTTGTTAACTTCAAATGGAAGAAAAAACGATAATATAAAGGCACTCTAAAGTATTTGTAGGCTATCTGTTAACGACAAGAGATTGAACGTTGCAAAACACAGTCAACTTTTTATTTACCCCTCATAAAACCCGAAAGACTTCACAACATTGACAAACCGCGAAGTATGAACAATACTAAGTATTATAGTTTCAAGGTTTCAAACTCGTAAGGAACATAAATTTCCGGGACTGTTTACATACAGTACGAAATTAACATATTCACGGATATCCCCAAGGGAGCGACCTGAATTTAACTTAGAAGCTTATCTGAAAACAAGCAAAACGCAACGGGGGATTACATAGTTATGAAAAAGTCTTATTCGTTGTATGTAAATGTCGATGGCTAGAAAAAGGTTCTGCTACCCTTATTAGTCGAAATAGATTAATACTGCGTTATTGATATTCTGTAACCAAATGCCTAAAGGGATGGGATATAAGTGGTTTGAAACATTTGGCGTTTTTAAGTAATTTCTATGGATTTTTTTAATAGTACAATAGTCAAGAATTCCAGTTACATTTTTCATGCCATCCTTGTTTATTCACATAAACTTTTAAAGTCCCTTTTGTGTTGTAATTTTTATTTCTACCACTAATTTAGATTGACTGTTGCCGAGTATCCGAAAAATTAATAAAAAAAATATTTTTTTATTTATTATTAATCCTATGTCTGGTGAAGTTAATAATTGACAATGGCAACTGTACAAAATTATATTTCCTGTTTCGTGTAGTAATTTTATCGACTATACAATATAATACAGTTTTTATCAAGAAATAAACTTTAACCCGCATTATTAAAATATTCTTGCAGCAGATATCATTTATATCGCCGCGAATGTTTATTATCTGTGGTGCGCTGCATCATCCCGCGCGAATGAAATTATACAAGCTGAGTCTAGCATTAATAAGATCTGCATTATTATTAGTTGTATAAACATTTATTCAGATATTTACATTTTGCATATTTTACTTTTGTTGCCTTATTCAGTTTATGACATTGTAAGTAAGGAAATGAAAGAATTGGGATCATCACGGCTCAGTAGGTAAGTAAGTCGTAACTTATCGGAAGAAAAAAGATAATGATTAAATGAATGCTACCGTCTCCTTCATAAGAATGGTAGACGAAAATTATTCCGTGTCCAACCTTCTTTATTTCATTGAAAATACTTATGAATACTTCATTTATTTAAATACTCTTTAAAAAAATTTAAAAATATCAATTTTATTGGTAGTATAGGGGATAATGAAGAAGATGAAGAAGGGAAACACGTGTGGGTAATTTTGATGGACTATAGTAACATGAACTAATTACATTGATGGCGTGTCACCGTGTAAGGCTTCATGTAAATTGTTCAACTGTAATTTGTAATTTACACTTTACCCAACATGACAGAAATAATGTTTAGTCTTCTAATTCAGAATAAGAAGGTAACTTCACCTTTGCGAGCTTGGCCCAATCGTGCAATGCTTGGCGTTCGGTATTAACTGTAGATATAGTTGGATCCCAGGATTTTTAGTCTACTTTTTGTGTTATAAAATATAAAAAAAACTTTTGACGACTCTATATTTAAATTGAAAGTTTCCACCTTTGTCCATCAATCAGCCACTATATTTGCAGCATTTTAAAAAACTTTACATGAAAACATACTAAAAATATCGCTTGATTATTCCAAAAAATAATTGACATATAAAATTTAAAATTTTATTACGTATGCAAATGTAATCGTGTATATCGAATGGATTATATGAATTAATTTTGCGCCGGAAATGACAAAACTTCGGCGGCTTCAGTAATAAAACGAAATTTCCCTCCATCTGAACGATTTACGAAATTAAAAATTATTTCTTTCAATGTAGCAATAGGTCATGAATGTCAGATTAACTTTTGTTAAATATAAAATATGAAAAAGAACCTTTTTTTACATATTTGCGTTAAAATGTCAAAAACTAAAAAATATTTTTTAGTTTTTGACAACACGCATTTCAGGAGTTGTGATTCAATTCTAAAAAAAAATAAATTAACTTTTTATTCAAAACGTATTTCTGAGCTTACACACTGAAGAAGGACCTCCGAAACGGTCCGAAACCGTCGGCCTTAATCCGGTGTTAATAATAAAAAAGTGAGTAAAACCGTGAACAATATAATTAATAGAGCTTACACGCGTTGATTTATTTCTAAAAAAACACGTCAATATTCATTATTTATTCACAATCATCAGTAATATAAGAAACTATTCAATCTATTTAATTAATAAATATACGCAGCTACTACTACTAGATAGCATATTTTTTATGTTATAGCAGGCAAACGGCCAAAGGGCCTTCGGTTTACTTGATGTTAAGTGACTGACCGCAGCCCATGAATATCTAGAATATCAAAGTGTCGCAGACGCCTTGCCGGCTTGCTTTTCTTTGAATTGCCTTCCGCATAAATCTACCTATTACCACCACATTTTTTCAAATGGTTTTAAAAAAGTGTTTAAACAAAGTTTTCTGCTTTATCATATACTATCTGTTTCGCGCGGCTTCGTTTCCGTACCGTTAGACAGGCTACCTGCAGGCTGCCTGCCAAAGAGATTTTTCCCAATCGGAGAGAGTTCCTGAGATTAGCGCAGTCAAACAAACAACAACAAACAAACTCTATGTATATAGTATAGAATTTTCAATAATGTTTATTATTATACGTAGAAAGCAATCTTGCGTCACTTTCTAGCTGCCGTGTTTTATAAGCGATGGGGTGAAAGCTTAAACAAAGACATTTTTCTTCATTTTCTGGCGCTAACAGTCTGACGAAAATGTTCCCTTTCTAATCTCTATAAATTTCGTTCAACTGAGAATTGCTTTTATTATTAACATGTACACACTTTTATATATTATATTCGTTTTATTTATTTGTTTTGAGAGCACCAACTAATTTATCGAAGGAATATATGGCTACTAATATATTGTTTTCTAAAGTACAGCGTCAAGTTAAATACGTCAACTCATAACGCCCATATTAATAAACTCCTATTAAGGCAAACGTAGAAAGTTCATATTACTTGAATACCTATGCACCTTGAATCGAGATGAGATATTTTTTCTAGTAACGAGTACATAACTACTATTGCAAACAAGCCTTCTCTCAAGGTTCTTTACTTAAACAGCAATGTATTCGCAACCCGAGTGAATTATAGCAAATGTCAAGTCACAAGCTACAAATACGTGCTACGATACGTCCGCAAAGCTACTGCCTACGAGCTTCCAGCCGCCGACGCCATGATCCATGCTGACAAGTACAGATTCACTGTGAAATCCATAATAAATCTTTTCAGCTTTCCTCTCTGTTTAACTGTTGCATTTCAGTTGATTTCAAAGGGTTCCAAAAGATCTAATAATAACCAAAACATATTATTTGACCTGGATATTCAAATAATGTATTTATATCACTCCCGTATACTATTATTTTAATGAGGAAAGATTTGATTTGTTTGCTTGTTTGAATCCGTGAAGCCATGGAGCGCAGCTAGTTTAAAATAATGCATAATTACAACCTTTAGCAACGTCTACAAAATGACATACCTACATCTCAACTTCAGAACTAGTATCGAAACAAAAGCCCATTTATACTAGGCGGAATAATAATTTCTTCAACAATGAAAACATTATTCCCCTCTATGTTCGCAAAATACATATCTAGAAACCCACAGTCTCGTTAGTTTAGAGTCGTTCAGTTTTCGGGAATAGGAAAATTTCCAACGTCAAAACTTCACTTTCAAATTGTTCACTACTCTCTATAATTTATTGAAGCTTATTTAAAGTTACCAATTTGTTTTCGACTTTCAATGAGCCTCTAGATGTTGTTATGAAATGAAAAGTTTCAAACTTCTTAATATAAAAGCGTACACGGAATTTTAAAATAACAGGATCATAATGCGAGGTGACTGTGGGATAGGATGTGGAATCTTTTTGTTTAAAACTATATATAGATATAGATTTGTGTTTCGCTAGTGAGGTAGGAAAGCATCTAGTTTTATGACTCCAATATTTTTTATATAACGGTGTAATCATGCAACGGGTCAACTTGACAATACAATCTTGCAAAAAAGCACAACATAAAAATTTAAATTTAAATTACAACTAAATGTCGGGTAGTGATCAATTTTTCTTAAGCATATAATGTATCCAAATAACTAACTGCAAAGTAGTATACTCTACAGATGTATGAAATATTTGTCCACTTTACTTGTAATCCAAAATGGCGTATAAACCATGGAAATGCAACCGTAAACCACTCAGACTAGCTCGCATTTTTTATGTGAAGGCTGTTGGTTTTCCATCGCTAAGACAGCTAAAGCCCAAACGGTGTGATTTATTCCGCAAATCCCGCTGTCACTGCGTACAGAGGGTCCGCACATCTCGCCAATTTAGCCGACCATAGCTTAATGACTCGCATGAAACACCGTAGCCGCCTGATACTATCTAGTATCTACACGTTTAACGTCAAAAACTTTTACTAACGATATTTAATGTGAAGGAATTGGTTTGATTGTTCGATCGAATATGTTAATATTTTAGTTTTCACCACTGAACTTCTCATTATAAAACTTATGTGGGTTTAATACCCTATTCTGCAAATAAGGCAAAAGGTTTTTGTGCATATAAATTAGTTCGTTCTACTTATTGTCACCTGCAAACAACCGTGGATATACAACCAACTCGCCAGTTTTGCCGAACTCGCATGAAACACCGTAGGACCTAGATACTATCTATACGCAAAACGTCAAAATATAAGAATATTTAAGCGGATATTCTAATAATGTTTTAAAGTTTAAGAATATTCTTAAGAATGTTGGCAAAACTACAAAATTTATTTTATAAACGCTGAACTTAAAAGTTCTCGCACAACATTAATGAACAGTTCATTTATTCCTCAAATTAAGCCTAACAAGTTCGTTGGATAACATCTTGAGGTTAAAATCACGGCTTAGAATAATCTGTGAAAAATTTATCTATACATATAATAACATTTATAATATAACAACAACTTCCTTTATGACTACTGTATACTGCAAGTTTTTCAATATACTACATCTGCTTATAGCATAAATAAAAATATCGATAATTTAGTTTCCTAAAAACAGGAGGTCACTCAAAGTTTAGTGTAGTTTACATGGTATAAATTTTAACACGAACGATATGTATTTTAAAAGTAAGAATCATATTAAAGGTAATCTATCTTAGGCTAAAACCAATGGCAAAAGACCTAGTTTCTCTGTCGCTTCGCCCGCAAACTGTTAATTGAGAATGTTAGAATGCACCATCCTCATCTCTAAATACTGCTCACTCACCAACTATGTCGCCAGGTTTAATTAGACACAACGACCAGCCAAACACGGCCAGTAATTAAACGGTACCAAACTATGGAGCTTAAATTCTTATAGACTTTACTGTAAATTGTTGATTGACATTCCTCGACTTCACTCAACCTCTGTCAACGAAAATTTACATTCTGAGTCGAAAAAAAATCTCTACTAACTCACGTCAAGAAAATTTCGAAGAACAAAATTTAACACCTCGATTGGTTACTTCGATAAATTTTTTAAAATATTATATTTCTATGTTACTTTAATCATGAATTTTCGATTGAAATTTGTTATACGTCATACTTGAGTGGAAGTAAAATTATGGTAACTTCTTAGAATACGGGTGTGAGTGTATTAGAAAGCACTAGCCTCATTCCTAAATACTACTCACCAACAATATCACCAGGTTTAATTAGACCACGACGAAGGCCAGCCATAGACGGTTGCTAATTAAACGGCGTCACCAAACTATTGGACTGATTCTTATAACACTCAGTCGCAGGTTGACTGTTAATTAGCACTAGCCTCACCTCTTAATACTGCTCACTCGCTGCGAAGTCGCCAGCTTTAATTAGACGACGTAGACCAATCGAACACGGCCGGTAATTAAACGATGTACGTAATCAAACTATTGAACTGAGATTCTCATGAAATCATCAATGAAAGGGTTAAAGCGTATTGATCAAAATCCATACTAATATTATGAATGCGAAAGTAACTCTATCTGTGTCTTCTTTCTTCACGCCTAAACCACTGAATTGATTTGGGTGAAATTTTGTGGGCATTGCTTGAAACCCAAGAAAGGACATAGGATAGTTTTTATCCCGGTTCCCACGGGAACAGGAAATATACTCGGGTGAAACCACCGGGCACAGCTAGTTCAAAATATTATCGAAAGTTTTAAAATCAGCTGAATGTAAAACCTCTTTCTACATCAACAAATGTTTGCAACTTTGTTTACCTCGCATGCGTTTCTATAAATACGTTTGCAATGAATCTTTGGGAAGCTATGTTTTTTGCACGCCTAGGTTATAAATTCTCCAAATTTAAGATAATTATGTCCCAATTTTTTTTTAATATAAGAAAGAGATACAGAAAAGTAATCACAAATTCCCTTCAATTTTACTGCCATTTCTTGCAAAATTATACCTACTTACTATTACCGACACCTAAAAGTTTCTCCTCAAATTTGCAACCCTACTCGCAATCTTGAAATATAAGGAAAATACAATTTATTTCTTATCTTTGAGCGTTTACAATTGACTGAGTCTACTTTGCGTTATTTAAAATTCGGGCTAGGTCAGCGAAACGACCGCGAACAATATTAGCATAAAGTTCAGTATATTTTGTTTTCGATATTATTATAATATCATTTTGTATGGTACATGTTAAATAAAGAAAATGTCTTTATTGTCAGTAACATAGATTAAGAAAAATGTACAAATAGATACAGTACAAGTAGCGGACTAGTAAGACCCAAACTAGACGAATTATTGTATCTATGTATATATATATGAATGTATCATAATAATTATTGTTGTAAGTGTATTTTAGTATGAAATTATTTTGGTCTTTTATACAAATTGATCACCACGTAAAATAGGTCGCTATGGGTTCATTCTCGAAAAACAGTCTGTTTCTCTCTCTGATGGTATCTTTTTGCGTAGCCAAAATATTCAAGATTTTTGGTTTCACTCCACCCCTTCTCGTAATTGTAAAATTCCAAAACCAAAAGAAAATCTTTTACGGCATAGCCAATATCTAACATACTGAAATAAAGATGTCGTGAGGGCTACCAATACCTATAAATACGTACATTAAACTATCCGTGACACAAACCCATAAGACGAAACACTTACCAAACATCGTTTAACGTGTAAAAAGTTGTATTTCAGCTATAAACTGAATAACTCCTTTTATTATATTAAAACGTACAGCCGTCAAGGTTTTACATCGATTAGAAACTTGTACTAACATTAAACATTAACTTACTTAAAAACATAACCTCCTTCTGGCACAATCGGGCAAAAACAAGGAATGTAACTGCGCTATCACGAATGAAAAATAATATCCGTTAAAATGACAACTTACAAGATACACAACAACAGATAAGTCTGGCGGACTGAATTTATTGTGCTTGTTTATTTCCTTGGTAGCACAAGCAATTAGATGTTATAAGTGAAAAACCCGCATTAAATATTATGAGAAAGTTTAATGTGCTTTTCGCCTTTTGTTTACTGAGGTTTATTTTTTTAGGAATTCATAAGTAAACTATTGTTAAGACTACAATTTTGATCACAATATTCATTTGTTTTAATATGACGGTTTTTTTATGATATGTTGTAACATACATATGTATTATTGTATTATGGACTCTTTTCTACGTACCTACAGGAAGAAACAGAAAACACGTATTTTCTGTTTCTTCTCTCAATTTCAGACAACAAATGGAGATTATTTTTTCTGTAAAAGTAAAGAGGAGCAATCAACCTTGATAAAACAACCTAAAATTTAAAACGCGATGAAATAAAATGAAATAAATTTTTTTCATATTTATTTTTAACACAAAAATTTAATTTCGACATAATATGCTAGACTGATTCCAAATTAAATTCAAGTTCAAGGTTTTAATTTCCCAGCATCCATCTCGAAAAATGAGGCAATTCAGCACTGTTCTACTTTCGTCGAGTTTTCGAGATACATGAGTAGATCAAGAATAACCAAAAGCTTATTACAACTACGAGAAATCCCTGCTTTATATCTGATAGTCGCTGTGGGCTGGAACAAAGAAATAAGAGGATTGCCTAGTTGGCGGGCTTACATTTTTGCTAAGAAGCCTACTCGGAAAATTTTTAATATTATCCACTAGCCATTAAAAGGCCTATTTGTAAGATTAATTTACGTTTAATTACGTAACTAAGAATCACTACATAGTATAAAACAAAGTCGCTTTTTCTGTCATGTTGTATGTCCCTATGAACGCTCAAATCTTTAAAACTACGCAACGGATTTTGATGCGGTTTTTTTTAATAGATAGAGTAACTCATGAGGAAGGTTTTTATGTATAATATCATCCATTAAACCCGTGCGAAGCCGGGCGGGTCGCTAGTATGTAATATTATGAAAATCTCGAATTAGTAAATTGTAAACTAAGCCTAATTCTTATTTAATGCATGATGATAAGAATTACATCCATCTATAATTAGTTTTTGTAAAAGGAAAGAAAAAATGCAAAATTAAAGTCTCTTTCAGTTGGCAAATAAAATAAAGTTTATTAATAAATATGGAAATAGCGTAAAAATTTCTATTTCGATCAAGAAGTGACAATAAGACTGTATTGACTGTATCAAGTATATAAAAGAAAGAACCTTTCAATTCAGGCCCATAGCCCACAGTGAAAATTGAAAATATGTCTCGCAATAGTCCTACGAAAAAAATCGTTCAATAAAGTGTCTGCTTCATATCCAAAATCTGAAAGCACGTATTGCCCGCGTCGTAGTTTTTTTGGGTCTGTCAATATGCAGATTTTCCTCATAACCTGGCTCTATGTCAATAACTCACGTGTACAGATTTGAGACACAAATATAACTGTTTTCCGTACACATTGTAATGAGAGAAGTACGCGCTTCCGATGAATGCAATAAATTTATTATTTCGTCTGATAAGAAAATATGACCTAAGTACAACATTATAAAACTATAAGCATCGTTTAACCATCACAATGTAAAAAAAAAGATACATGTAATTATTAAATAATATTAAACAGAACATTAAATAAAATGACGATAATAATAACACTAAAAGTTTGTGTTAAAAGCAAATTCAGAAACAAGATAATACTAAACATCCAAATAAAGATAAGATTTAACTCCAACCCGGTTAATTTTATTAACATATTCTTCCAAACATCCTAATTACGTCTTAATCATCTATTAAAATACGCGAAAGAGCCAAGTTTTTCCGCTCAATTTTCCGAATAGAAGCAAATTGCTTAATTAGAAATGTTGCCGGGACCTACGCAAACTGGATTGCTTGTTCACGGTGCCTCGGAAAACTTATCGTTCGTCCGTGCCCTTTATCCTTTCCATTTTGAAAATATTTATTTAGCATCGTTTCCCTAAGCCCGCGCCCAGGTGCGAGATCGGCCCAACTCAAATAGAGGGTTACCATTTAAATCAGCTGGGTTGCCACCGTATCCATACGTCAAACTCAATCAAAGTTTTACGTTTGTTATCTGTTTTTATCGGTACATATTGCCATAGGATTATTTTGAAATATACGAAAAAATAGTACCTTTTTTATACGAAACAGGAGTTTACATGTATTTGAAAAAAAATTGTTTTTTTTTATAAATTGAAATCATGTGTGTTATGTCCTAATATCAGTATAATATGAACAATTGTACGCCAAAACTGAAACCAACGGTCTCCAACACCTCGCAGCTTTATAAGAAATCTTCTCAGCCGTTCTAAATAATTGAAGAATCATGTCAAAACTTTCCATTTCTCTAGAACGAGCGAAGTACTTGACGGTCCATTTTTGTTCGTCCTAATTAAGTCACGATCGACACAGCCGGTCCTTTCCCTTTCACAGGTAATCACGAATTACGATTGGTAGACATTAATTCAAAATTCAAGGATAGCTGACGACACCACTTGGGCACGTTTAATACGAGACTTATATACGAGCAGCCGAAGTGCCCCTTTAATGCTAAAGAAAACGTTGTCAAATTATCTGGGTAAAAGGTTTGGGTATATCTACATCTCCAGTTTCAATTCAATTTCAATAATTATGAGACCTGCCTTCTATTGAAAATGAAAGACGCGAACTTAATGTTGAAAATTTATATTTACAATGGCAATTTTTTTTACAATTTTAAATTTTTCATGAAAGTTGTTCGAGAAAAAACAAAAATGCGTGTTAGATGATATTTTTGGGAAATTGAAAAAGGATTTCATTTTATCGTGACAGTCAATGTTTAAAAGGATACATTCGAAGAATAGAACTTGTCTGAATCCCTGTGTAGGAAATAAGACTGCGATGCATCGATGTTAACGTTAATTATAGCCTAAAAATAACAGTTGATATTGTTGTTGGTAGGAATGCACACATTGTTAGTTTCCAACTAAAGATTCGCTTTCAAACGGAATGTCTACACTACTATTTTAAAGAAAACTTTGTTTGTTTCTTCGTTTGGTAAAAATGAATAGGCTCAAAAACTACTGGACTGGTTTGAAAAATTCTTTCACCATTCGAAAGCTACATTATCCACGAGTAACATAGGCTTTATTTTATACGCTATATATATATTGTTATGCTACAGGAGCGAACCCCCGCGGATCAGTTAGTATAAAATATAATGATTTAAAATGGACGTCAAACTGAGGGTGAATATGACGTAAAAATAGAGCCTAATCAATTGTATTATTAGCAGTATCGTTTGGGCAGGGGCTTTCTGGTTCAGCTTATAACGTCACAGTTGTATTTTTGAAATTCGGGGAATATACCTTTCATGTCAATACAACCTACACCGCAAGCTCAGATTACTCAATGGTTACGATGCAAACCTACACTTTTGGGTTGACATGATAGTATCGTCATTCCCATTTTTATTTATATTCATAATTCGCTTTGATTATACAAAGTATATATTTTGATTATATAATCAAAGATAATACGATTATTCCTATTATTCTTTATTACTCTGCTCTCATAAAATCGTTTTTGGCTAAAATTGATGTAGCTCTTTTCTACATTACTAAAAACTGACACAAAACAAGTTTAATAAAGAATAGAGCCTTTATAAAATATATTTTAATTGTTCGTTGAACAAGAAACAAAATTTTCATCTTTATGTTAGTAATTCTCTTAAAAATAACTGAGTACGGAATGGGAACAGCGTCGCTTGAAAAACGAACAGTGTTTCTGAAATTAATTGATTGGGAAATTGAATCAATTTCAGTTAAGCTTCAAACTAATTAGAGGACTGATTTGTACCGACTATGCTTCAAATACAATTATATCCATTGCAATTACAAATGGGATCATTACGAACCGAGATAACGAATGATTTACTTTGGAAATACTAAAATGAAAAATGAATGATTGAATGAAATGAAAACGAAAAATTTTGTTGAATGTTTTATGTAAGAAAAGTCACGAACGTGACACATTTAAAATATATTTTAAGACTGTACCTGCGATGTTATGCAGTGTAGGATAGCAGTGGAAATTTCAGAATACTAGTAGAATAACTACGACGTTCAAAATATTTGTATAACTACATTCGGACGGCTTTCACTGCGGTAAAAATGCCATCTGTTCAATAGAGCTCGGAATACAAGGTAAATTGAAACTGATATCAGGCTCGTAAATTGGTTAGGGCTAATGTTACAATAACTTTATACTAGACACTAGATTTGAGAACAGGTGACAGATTGCAATTCGATTGAGGTCGTTAGATTTCTGAAATCTGAACTACAACTCCCATACTGCTTTGAAATCTCTCCCAACTCCCTTTCACAGTTCTTCTGATGAGATAATTTCTGCGGAGCCTGACTCATATTATAGCGAACTAAGATACGTACCATTTTTTTTCACAACGTCATATTATAAGGATAACAAAATAATTTATATAATATTATATATAATAATAATAAATTAACAGAAATATTGATAATATTTCCCTTTCAAAATAACCTAAAAGTATAAAACATGTCGAGTATTATTGTTGGTTTTTTCAATGAAAAGATATAAAAGAGCGTACCAATTCAATCGAGTGAGTAATAAAATTATTTAGCATAATGCAACAAGCCTATTAAGTCACTACAGTAACAAAACATACAATTTGTGGCAAGAAACAATAAATCTTCTTTTACGTCATAAAGCTACATGCTAGCACTAAAGTTGCGAGGAAGCCAGGCGGAAAATTGCAAAATGCGACCAACAATATGAAAGCATAGTTACCTACTTACTTTACATAAGGCATTCTATCACTATTCACGTAATTCCCAGTAAATAGCTGCACTGATTTTCATACAACATGCGATAAAACGTTCACAATATGCGACCTAATGTTCATGACGAAGAATATTAAATAAGGTGAACATATATCAAAGAAAACCAATAGGCCGTATTATTTTATATGAAACAAGGTAACGGATTATTGCAATATATGGCAATTTTTATAAGATGCTTATAAGAAGGCACCTAAGCCATTTAAATATGTTATTCCTTTGATGAAGATAACATTAGTTATTAATTTTAATTACTGTCTCCGTAAGTTATTTAAATTACGAATCTTACTATATTGGTCACGGTTAACGTAATTCTGAGGTAAATATTCTAGTCTCATAATATAATTCAGTTTGAATAAGATGGCATGAATATGGCTTTAGAATATTTTCTACACTTACAGTCACTGTGTTGCACAGCACAACATACACTATTGATAAGACATATTTTAAGTGCACACTGAATATCTATCCTAAACTGACTTTGCGTAGGACTATTCGCTCTGTATCTACCTATCAATCATATTTATTCCGTTCAAAATAATATTATATATAATATTAAGAAATTCGTTAAAAATAATTATTTTTCTATAATCATGACAATTAGTCAATGCATCGTAAAAATTAAGACACTTATCTATTTCACATTCCTAACATAGGTGATTTTTCCAGGATCATAAATTATCTATTTCAGAACGTGTATAGCAGACAGTATCTCAAATACTGAAAATCATTCGCGCTGCTATATTTAAATTTATAAGTCCTAAAAGCCATCGTGAAGTGACCAGCGACTATTAATCGGTTACCGGTTAAATTCTAAAGTAAAGCAATCTATATTAAGCGCCACACTGCGGTCGTTTCGACCGAGCTACATTAGACCGATTACGGGTTAATTAATTCTCGTATACTTGTATGTGTGATACAGTATCGAAGACCGCGTTATAAAATACAATTTTAGCAAGACTTTTCCCTAATACATTTAATTTTATTATTGAAAGTAATCATAAAAAGAAAAAAATCAAATATACGATCCATACTAATTTTATGTTTTATTTTTTGATTGCATTGAACAAAGCTTGGACCGATTTCGAATAGAAGAGAAAGAGAACAAGAATCCCCAATTATCATGAAAAAGTAAAAATATAAAGTTAACATTTCACTGATGCAAGCGCGAGATAAGCTACGGGGCGCTACAAGTCTTATAGTGTATGAAAAATTAAGACTGTAGGTACAAACAATAATTGGTAAGTTGTACCTCACTATGCCTACGTTAAACGGTATGCATCCGTAAACAAAGGATAGGTGCCGAAGATGGCTCGCAACACAACATTTTGGACACGTAACCTATCACGTAATTAATTATGCACTGAAAAAAGTAGCAAATAAGTATTTGTTATTACGATCTTCATCATCATACTCTATTCTTGAGTATTATTATTTTCCTAAAAACCAGAAAGTCAAGATTGTGCCATGTCAATGCCAAATTAAACATTTATTTACAAGAAATGGAAATGCAAAAAGATTCGCTATCCCTGGGATAGGATATTTATCTATTCAGAATTTGATGTTAAAATGTACATTTTCTAACTTTCCCTTGTTCAGTTGGAGAGAGTATTGTTTGTTAATAGACAATAAAGAGAGTGTTGTCTTAATATACAATAGGGAGTAACCTTCGCTCCACTTTTGATTTTATTCTACCTACAGTTTGCGTCATCGTTCAGGTGGACATGAATAAAACGTCTCTATTATCTAAGAACAAATTTCGTATTACTTTCACACCTTTGATTACTAATAACAACATGTCTTATCTACATTTTTAAATAAATAGGTGAATGATTGATTGTTGCATCGGACGCATAATTTCACGAATCCTAATATTCGTTGTATAAGTCACACAAATACGTCCACGGATCCACATAGTACGGAGCGCATTTTCTATACAAATTATAAATCCAATATGTATACGCTTAGCTTAAAACGCTGCTTCATGAACACCACGCCTGCATATTAAATGCTCTTTTGGTTAGAAACAGAGTATATAAATCATAATAAGTATTGTATAGGTACCGATGTATTAAAGGCGTCGAAAAATTCAGTCAGAAAGTTTACTTATCGAATTCAAAAATAATTCTAGTGTCAAGTTGATCACCGTCGCGGATAGTTTTTTAAACACGAAACAATACCGCCCGTTATAAAGTAACACGAGAAGGCTTTTAGAAGTATTGAGATAGATCTAAATTAGTTCTTAGCCGAATAAAAATAGAGTATAAAATCGATTGATAGAATATGGCGGAACGGTTTTGTTTATAGGTTGTCATGGAGACTATTGGAGTGGACGGCAAGGGCCCTTCGCCGGGCACACGACTGCACTCGACCCGGTGAAACGTAGACCTGAATTACAGCCAGTCACTGTTCCTAGAATCAGATTGCAATTTATTTATCCCGAGCTCGCGGGAATGCAAGCACTTGTACGGAAATTTTCGATAAATGTTATTCGTTCGAGGTATTTCCGCCTGCTGTAAATTTCTTAAGTAATTTGTATCGTGACAGCATTTCCAGTATTAAAAATACGTTTTCTCGACTACTATCTTATGTTGCTGATAGTCTCAATCATTGATTTGTATAGATTAAAATTGTATCACTTTTTGATAGGAATAAAAATAAAAACCACCAATTTACTTCGTTGTTTTAATGAATAATGACAGATCTAAATATTGACGAAATCACACATACCAATAGATCACATTTACCTTAACAAAATTATTCAACAACATAATTAATAAGGTACGTGAGTTTTACGTAAAAAATAATAATAAAAACGTTAAAAATTGTTAGTAAATGTGGTGTGAATATCATAAAAAGGTACATAAGTGATGTTAAATAACGTTAAATACTTAAAGGCAGTGTCAACATACAAATAACATTAACAATACAAAATCAACTAAAAAATTAAACCTAATAAAATTATTTTATGCGATCATTGGCTGCGATTTTGGTTACGAAAGTTTCATTCAGAAATAATCTCTGAGCAATAAAACACCATTTAAATTAAGACAGCCATTTAAAAACGGTGTGAATGTATATTTTTATTCATTTTCAATTTAATACTAGTTGATAAAATGCATATTAATATTTCAATCGAATAAATTGGTCTATTTTTTCAGTGTGAATAGAAAAAGACTTTAAGTGCGATACCTCTAAAATAGGGCTGTTTTAAATGATTGTTTTTCTGTTCAGAAATAAGTATTGCATATCTATGAATTGTTTAAGGAAGCTGTACTATATGTCGATTATTATTCCTAAAATAATCCAAAGAAATATAAAAAATAGTAATTCAAAAAGATATAATATTTGTTCAATTAAAAATTAAATTTACAATAATCACGAACCAAGGAAATTCTTGAAAATACCTAAGCTTACTTTTTGTTCTAACAACATTCCCGAAGCAATTCATAGTACGCAAAAATATCCCAATCACTAATTAATACACGTGGTAAAAAGTTTAAAATTAGAATTAGTAAATTGTATACAGAGGAATGTCATCATAGAAATCCTAAGAGATACAAGAGTATAGTCTCGTTACATATGTATAAGGTTCCTGGTAATTGATATGGCAACACAGTTCATAGATTAAAAAGTCTTTTAAGAATCTAAACGTTCCACCACAAACTGACATCTAATTTATATTAACGATCGTTACACAAATTTCGACTTACATTGCCGCTTTTATAATCTTTTGTTACACATAGTAGTAAAGTAGTTATATGTCGAACGCGCAATGTAATCAAAACACCCATTTTCTCCCAACATACAACATTTGTGATCATTAAGTGTCAGTAAGTAGTAGCAAAAAGTATTTAGAAGATAGTATAAATGTAACTATGATTACTTTCGATATGAATGCTAAATAGTCGATGTATCACGCAAGCGATAGCACTTAAGATACGCTGTTACACAGATTATGAACAATTGCATACATTGAACACACAGCATCGCTTCCGCAGTACAACGTTATTAATAAAATATACTTTTGATAAGCTACACAAGTTACACAATACCCCTTACTAATAACAATTGGTGTTACAACCAATCACAGTTTTGTCTCACTCTTCCTTATTTCAAATTATGTGAAAATGAGAGAGACAAAATAATGATCATGTTAGTGAAGGATTGATTTATTTATTAGTAAAGCCCTATAATTATAACTATAGAATGCTAAATCGATGCGGTAACTCGATAAATAATAATGTTTAAATACCTTACGTGAGATAAAAAGATAAAATATATTATCGAGATATTAAATTTATAAATAAAACGGAGCTTTAAAAGGGTTAATTTCAGAAAAATCTACGTAAAAATGGTGAGTCAAACAAATTGTATGACATAATTTCCTCTCTAAAATTAATTTCTATTTTAAAATTGGGATAAAGTGCAATTTTGGTTTAATTCGAAAGATTGCCTGACTTATTATATAATATCGAATTGGAGGAAATCTGAAATAGTTCTTGAAATTGGACATAAAAAGAAGTGATGACCAAATGAAGTATGACGTGGATATATACTCATATTGTCATGTGCAAATGCCTCACTTTATTGTCACTTCAAAACTATTTATACTCTATCACCTGAGATTCAAAAAAGTAATCAAAGTATTGAATAAATTCACTCGCTGATGTCAATATTCAGTTTTTAAATTTCACTTGTTAATATGGAGCTAGCCAAGGAGCAAATACAGACAAACAATATTTTTAAAAAAGAAGGCCTCTAACGACTATTGAAATATATTACTTTTAGAAATACTTTCTCTTTTGTTCACTAGATGTCGTATTTATTTTGCTTTCTCTTTTCTCTAAGGTTAAAATTATTGATTTGATTGTATTTGTCTCGTGGATGCAACATATTATGTAGTGTGATAAAAGACTTAACATAAGAATAACGATATATAACACAATAAAAAAAAAACAATATTTAGATGCCTATATACGTCAACTGTTGCTTTTAACAAACTCATTCTCCTTGCCGACAAATTCAACATCGAAATATATAGTGACAAGAGCATCAGCATTATTGTCCCAATACAAAATAATCTCATAACAAAACAAGCCCCAAAACGTCAAATAATAAAAACCATTACCTACCTTAAAAATCCTTACACTTATAAAATCAAATATATCCATTACTTATATCATAGCCACGTACTTATACCACTACCTATTGCCTTATTTACGCCGAAGACATGCGAAAAGTTATATGATTCATACATGATAATAGTTATAAGAATAAACATGAAAACTTCAAATAAATACGAGAGATACTTAGAGTTTAAAAAAAGACCTACGTTAACATGTATTACGCAGCATTATAAAACCAACATTAAGTATATATTTTAAATTTCGAAACGCTAAAATTACATGAGAATACACACCTACTTTATTACATAATTATAATTATTAAAGCAAATGCTACTCTACATTCTGGGAATGTATAAATTCTACCACTAATGTATATACAACAAATAAATTATAAAAAAATATATTATAATCAACACGTCGTACAATATAAGGGTGTAAAATTAAATAATATAATATTAAAGAGATTCATTCTTTGGAAGAAATTTATTTTACCCGTGCAAGAGAAAATTGGAATTTTATTAGCTTACCGCAATGGCGATTAAGTTGTTTGTAAAACTAGGTTTGTGTAAAAAATGGAAAAACGTTTTTATATTACCTATTCTATAATAGGACACACCTTGGATTAGCCTACAAAAAGACATGCATTTTTGAATAATGGAAACTGAAGTTGCATGTAATTAATATTTTAAAAAGTCTAAATAAAATGTGTATTTTGTTAGAGTACGGATAATTGACGTTTAGTTAAAAATAAAAGTAATGAAACAAACCTTTCGAGAAAGTATCTTTGTGATTCTACATATAAAAATAATATGTTACATGTTACGTATTGCTTGCAAATCACCACGTTTTATAAATAAAAAAATACATCAGTTCGCTTAATTATTGTGAGAATTAATGGGGTTAATGAATATTTATTATTCCGATTTATCACAAATAAAACTATAATAGATTTTATTAAAACAATATACCACAATATTCAAACTTAATAAAAAATCGGGTGAAACATCATAGAGACATTTAATAGTGGAGTTATTATTTTGGAATATTACTATTAAATATCTCTATTAAACAATAAAAGCTGTTACAATGTAGCATTAAGTCAAGAAATGAGTGCAATTTGACAGAAAAACCGTTTTTGCTTACATAAAATGACGAAGCTGAAAATTACTTATTGGCTATTTAAACCGATAATCAAAAAATATTATATTAGACTTGTTAGACTGTATTGTCACTTTCTGATGGAAGTTTTTTTAAGAAATATAGAATTTAATTTTTTTTCACACCATTTCCACATTTATTAATAAACTTTATTTTATTTACAACCGGTTTTGACAAACAATCTTATTTTGCTTTTTCTAAACCCGTATTAAATTAAATAAAGTTTATTGATAAACGTGAAAAAAAACTTTAATTCTATATCTTTATTATAATAGAAATTAAAATGTATTACAAACGTTTCACATACTTTCGCCACGTTATGTTGCAAAATTTAAGTTTAATTCGTTGAAATCCGAATTAGGGCGGATTTTGACGTTATCTTCAGAACAACATCTTGAGCAATGGTGACCTACCTCAATAATTTGGTTTCTAGTTCTCCTGATAGTAACTTTCTGAGAAGTGCTGAAATTCAGTTCACTAGTTTCAGTACTAACTCCTTACATTTAATATAAATATCCCAATTATACGTCTATATCAATTTAGACTAGCCATTGTATAGCACACCGACGAATCAAGCCCTTATTTATCTTCAATTTACGAGTAAGCATTTCATAATAAAATATTTGTAACGGATTAAAGACGCAATTTCTTCATAGAAGTCATGGACAGACTGTCTCTCTGTGACAACTGACAAGCTAAATAAATCGCGTTTTAAATCCGTCACAATCTTTAATTTTTCATCATACAAGCTGACCACGATTTTCCCGTCAAACCACTCAAATCAACCAATGACTTTTGACTGGAGATGATCATCCTATTTTATCCCAATTACATGTGTGATATTTCCCTCCTGTTCCCGCTTACCGCTCAGAGCATGGGTGCGAGCGAGAGGGCGTCGTCGGGCTAGAGGGGCGCGGGCTCGGGCAGCGAGTGCACGCGCGCGGACAGCAAATTGTGCAAGATGAACACGGCGGGCTTCGGACTACCCTCCATGTCTAATTCCTGTAGGGAAAGTAAGATTTTAGAAACGTCTCTTGTTGTATATTCAGAATACTTAAGTCGAGGACTTACTAGATTTGCTTCGACAATAACAGACGGCAGAATCGTCATGTCTCATACGCGTGTTAAGCATTACATTTTTGCCGGTGTAACGAAGACCTCGTAAGACATAGTCTTCTAGGGATAGTCTTCTAGACAACCTTGCGTACTCACCAGGGTGTCATTAGCAAAGTGCAGCCAGAGGGCAGCGCGGTCGTCATCCTCAGAAGCGCGCAGGGCGTGCACCAGTCACCGATACAACGCAGGTGCACCACCACGAGTAAGAGACCCCAACGACTCCCACACGTATACACCACTAGGGTCTAGCGGCAACCTTGCGTACTCACCAGGGTGTCATCAGCGAAGTGCAACCAGAGGGCAGCACGGTCGTCATCTGCAGAAGCGCGCAGGGCGTGCAGCGGCCGCCGGTACAAGGCACGCGCGCCGCCGCGACCGAGCGACCCCGCCACCTCCCTCAAGTATACACCACTAGCGGCAACCTAGCGTACTCACCAGGGTGTCATCAGCGAAGTGCAGCCAGAGGGCAGCACGGTCGTCATCCGCGGAAGCGCGCAGGGCGTGCAGCGGCCGCCGGTACAAGGCACGCGCGCCGCCGCGACCGAGCGACCCCGCCGCCTCCCACACGCACACCCCGCCCGTACCGAGCGACAGTCTCGCGCACGCGCCGCGGTAACGACACCCTGTATAAACAAATATTAGGTCAGAAACAAGTTTAGATGTATGTATTAGGTTGTAAGAATTGGAATAAAATCCATTTATGAAGAAATGAGAAATAGTTAACACGGTATATACTCACTACTTCTTTATTTGGTATAGGTCGACAGGCATAGGCAGTTTTGGACCGTCTCGGAGGTCCTTCATCAGGATGAGTGGGACGTTTACGTGCAGTGCGAGACGGGATTTGACCGCGTGTATATATAGTGTGTATAAACCGTGTTAACTATGTAAAAGTGAGAAATAAAACAATATTTCACGCTAAATAGGAGCGCTTTGGGAATACCCTATAAATGATAGACTAGCTGCATGATGCGCTCCGTTCACTAATACAATGACCATGTACCAGCTACAGCTTTTGCACATACTATAGCAAATCCAGTACACTCACCAGCCACTGCGGCTATGTCATATCATGTATCAACCTTTAACGACGTGCGGTCGTTAAAGGCTGACTATACTGCATGCATATGCACTATTCATTAACAAAAGTATAAACTCACGGAAAGTGAACTCCGGCTGCGCGCGCACTGCATGGTGCGCACCGTCCACCAGTGCGCCGGCCACCGCCGCCAAGTCGTGCGGAGTGTCCGCCCGCAGCGAGCGCACCGCCAGCCCGGCCGCGGTGCCCGCGCGCACGCCCAGGGCCGCAGCCCCCGCGCCGCCGCGTCTCCACCACGCCAATCGAGTTGCCGCTAGCCCGAAGCATTCGCTGGGTGCACACCATGCTTCCGCCGACCAGGGTGCCGCCTCGTATAGTCTATAATCGATGATAACACGTGACGCTTATTGATGCTGTCTTTAGTTCATAATATATGTCTCAAGTACATGAAACATTGGAAACTATAAAAACGATTTACTTTACTACATTCTAGACGATATGTCTAAGTGTTATGTAACTGTCAGACTGCTTGAAATAAATGAATAAATCACCTTAATCTTCAGGAGTTTATTGATGTAATAAAACATTTGTCACTTTTTAGCAGAAGCTTAGTTTTTAGTTCAATTAAAGTACAATAACATACCTCAATTCACGATCCGTAATAGCAACAAAAGTCGGCACCCAACCCTCTGCTTCGTCCGATTCATCTGAGCCAGCCGATGCACCCATCTATAAAAGGAATAATTTATTTTTATTTGCCCTCTCATAACAACTAGCCTTATTTTGCTATAAGAGAAAATTATATACAAGGCGAATTTTTGAAATGGACTTTCAGGGGTAAATCTTCAAGGGTCAATCACTATGAGGAATATCAAAAATGCTGAAATGACTTTTGAGGCCGAGTTTGAGAAATTGATTGGACCAGAAATTGCACCCTGATTTTGTTTGCCAAATAACCTGTATTATTTCACCAATCCATAGTGCATGACATTCATTGGTGCTTTTACTTTTTTATAGGGGTCTCTTAATGCACATTACTTATAATCTTGGGCACAGCAAATATTCTATAATGGTACATGTATAAATAAGGCAACCACTCTGACCAATAGGATAAATTGGACAAGGCACAAAGAATGCATATTCCCTACAAATTTAATAAAGATTAAAAAAAATTACTTACATGTTCACTAGGCGGTCGTCTCGCAAGCCACCCCGCATGCCTTACATCGCCCATCAAAGGCCGCAGTCTCGGACGAGCCCGAGCCAGCGCCGCACGACAAGCGCGCCTAGCCGCCGCGTGCAACGCTCGATGCCAACCCGCTGCGGTATTACTACAGGCCGCACGCAATGCCAGTGCATGAACACCGTCCGGCGAATAGATCTCGATTGTGCGCTCCTCTATAAACAACAATCGAAGTTTTAAACAGCTATATTGTATAAAACACAGTCATTCAAATTTATGTCAAAGTATTAAATTTTGTAATAGAGTTGAAAAATGACTGTATTATGGAATATCTCTGTGACATTTTGCAAAGTAATTGAGCTTGCGAAATGGCTGTATTGTGTATTAAACAAGGCTCACAAATGGGCGGTTCACCTGATGGAAAGTGGTCAACACCTCCCATAATTGATTGCAATATTGGAGGCATCACAAGAATGTTATTATATTAAAACCTTAACAAATAACTATACAGTGGCATTACGAGAATGTTGTTATATGAGAATCTTAACAAATAACTAGACACTCTTGCTCCAAAGTATTTACCTGGGTCATGATGTCGCAGATTCTTAGCAACACATGCCATCAACAATGGTACATATCTGGTGTCAGCTCGGCGTCGTCTCGGGGAAGGCGGTGAAGGTGGAGCCTCCACCATGTACCCTCTCTGCAGCTCCCACCCAACCTCACTGATTATGGATGCCTTTCGAAAGTATGGTGTCACTTCTCGGAGGTATTTCACTAGAATCATACAATCAAATGTGTATTTGATTTACAACGAAACCAAAACCTTGATATACATAAATACATAATTTTCTTGAAAATCATAAGGAATTGTATGCAATTTTATTTTTAATCTCTATTCAATTAAAAACCATGCAATATTTTGAAAAAGTTATTTTACTAACGCTTTTTCTTAATGAAATCATAATATTGCTATGAATAATTATTTTTAGAATATTTAAGTGAGATATAAGTTTAAATCAATTATGCTTTACTCATTCATACAAATTCATCTCGCAGTATCATCATATGGCCTAGTTTAAAGGTCACAACATTTAACCAATTAATCAAATTTGATTATCATAGTAATAGGTGTTAAATGATGGTGTTAGGATCAGATTTCACTGAAGGAACAAAAAAGATATAAGAGGGATAAATGTGAAGAAAAATAATTATTCATACATAATTATCATTCCTTGATAAGGTGCCAACTTCAAAAAGAAAAAAACAATAACCAGTGTTGAGAAAAATATTAATTTGTTAGTATAAATTTGATACCATTAACAGATATAATATACATACCTTCTAACTGGACCATTTTGCCAGCTCTCTTGAGAGCTTTGACTGCCTCTTCATGAGTGGCATCCTTCAAGTCTTCACCATTCACTGATAATATAGCATCACCAACATACAATTGCTCAGTCAGATCTGCTGCCATGCCCTTAAATATTTTCGATATTAATATGGGCATATTGTTCTCTATACCACCTTTTATGGAGATGCCAAGACCATTGTTGTCAGATTTAACTACTTGCACGACGCGTTTCTGGTTCGCGATCGCTTCTGGTACCTCCGTGAAATCGCTGTTCGGAGTCTCAACATTATTGTTGTTTAAAGTACCATTTAAAGTTGTGGTAGCATCGTAACCGTCATCTAAACAGACGCTCAGGTAGTCGTCTTCAAGAGAACAGTGAACACGATACCACACACCTCGAACTAGAGTTTCGAGCAATCCTGACCGTACACATGTTGCATTTGGACTTTCACTGCCACCGCTAGATCCTCCGTTCTCCACCATAGCTTCTATTTACCACTGTCCAGCTCTAATGACAAATATGTAAACACTTTAATTTTAATACTTATTATAATTTCGTAAATGACGATTAGGTGATCTACATCAAATCATTTTTATTTCAAATAAATTTAAATTTCCCTTTAACAACATACAGAACGATTGATATTAGATAATATCACGTAACATCTAAATAAATACAAGTTAATTTACACAATCAATATTACAACATAATTTTGACATTACGGCTATCGTCCTTTGGGCTTCAGACAACTACGATCCACAGATTATTAAATAATCTATTATATTAGATTCAGTATTCAACTGCGTACAACATTTTGGAGTTTCGTTAGTTGTTACGAATTCAAAAACTAGGATACGTAGAATAATACAAAGGAATGGATAAAGTAGAATTACCTGCAATATTTTTAGAGCGGTGTCCCCTGTCGTTGAATAATAAGGATAAAAATTCGAATTTCGATTAGCAAAGATGACATAACACGGCCGTCGACAGCTGACACTACTGTCGCTTGTCATTGATCATTGTGTTATTGTATTGTGTTGTGATAGTTGTGATTGTGTAATATTGTTTTTGTTGTTGTTGCAAATATATAACTAGAATTTATAATAACATTTTTAATTTGTTTGTATTATATTGTCAAAGATTTTGTTTCTAATATCACCATGCTTGAATAAAAATGTAGAAGAAAATGGCCAAATGTAGAGCATGTCTGGTGAAAAGTGAGAATATGATGTTATTCAATGAAAACAGTGTATCAACGTTTAATTTGTTAACAAATATATTAGTAAGTTGGTTTAATTCATATCTTACTACAACTAAGCAAACTACAGAAAATGACATCTTTGGAAAAAACTTTATTGTCCTTTTCTACCATTTAAAAGATGTTTGATGTTTGAAGTTTTTTTCCATATTCAGATTTTGGACAGTTCAGTTCATGGTTCTTTTTCATAGGTACGTGAAGATGATGGCCTTCCACAACATTTATGCAAAACATGCTATGATATTATTAACGATTTTGGTAATTTCCGAGAAAGATGTATTTCTATTGATACTGCATTAAGAAATGATTTATGTCAAATTGAGGTGAGTTTCAGTTCAAGAAAACTAAGCTGAGATTAATGATTAATGAATAAAATATTGAAACTTTCAAAATATATTTTACATGTATATATATATAATAAAAAGGACTAAATATCAACAATATATGTAATACACTTTAGATTTATAGTTTTTGTATGAATAGGATCACTCAGATTGGTATAACAGAGTGTTTTCAGCTATCATCATATATTGTGTATTTTATATATTTTTAGATAAAAGCTGAAAACTTAGGAAATGGATGTATCAAAACTGAGGAAGGTTATGATAATGATAATATTTATTATGGAGAAGAGTACTTAGTAGATAATGATGAAGGTGATAAAGAAAGCCTGGTTCATATCTTAAAAAATGAAGATAAATGTGGTTTGTATATATAAAATTTTTATATTAGCAGCATAATATTCAACCCCGGACTCAAAGTATTATTAGACATGTTACTCTATATATATGGCTATACACTCTTGTTTAAGAACACTTGGTATGTAACTTTTCACTCCCTTCACAACTATATTTTATTAATTACAAAATTTACACATTTTGTTAATGGTTCCAATATTTGTGCTTTAACAGTGCAAATAAATATTTTTTCAGATAATCAATTAATAGAAAGGCCGAAATATAGTACAAGACTTCTAAAAAAGAAAACTAGAAAAAAGACAGTTGAGAATTTTATTGCAAGTACTTACTACAAATAAATATTTATTTGTTACATGGAACAAGTGCGCTACTGCACCATTACAAGGATTATCAACTAACTATTCCCCATTTGACCAAAAAATCCTAAATTTAAACTGTATTAATACTGTATATCAAAATGTTATATTTCATAATATCAAAAATATCTAATACTTTTATATGTACTGTATATCTATCTTTTTTAGATATTGAAAAGTATGACAAAGCCAAACCCCAAAAAAATCACCAAAGAAAAAAAGGTGCAGATAAAAACAACCAATATGGATGTGGTAATTTCTTTTTTTTTGATAAATTATATTATAATAAGCTTTCATTCAACTTTGACCACTCCTCCTCAATGTTATAAATACATAGCGGCATTAAAACATGAATGTGAACATCAGTAAACAAAACAAGGTTGAATAGAATATTGAAAACGATCACAAAATAAAGTTTTATTCTTTTTTTATATTGCTGTTATTCTCATCAAAATGTCAATAGTCATATACTCTTCTATTCTATTATTTTCTAATGTTGTAAATGTCATTTCAGGTTTATGTCCAAGGATTTTTGGCAGCGAAGAGGAATGTAACAAGCATATATTAGGACACAAAGGTGAAAATTGGTGTTCAATTTGCGATCAAAATTTCAAATCTTGGTGGCAAACTTTGGCTCATCGCGCTGTACATGAAAAGAGAGGAAAGTTTTGTTATGTTTGTGGGAAAAGATTTATGGCCGTGTATTCTCTGGAATTCCACTATAGGAAAGCGCATGCTGGGGAGGAGGTAAGCTATTTAAGTTATCAAATGTAATATTACTAACTTATTACTAACCGCTCGTTCTTGATTTGTTGTGATGGGGAAAAATCCTATTCAATATATCCATTATCCAGACTAAAATCTATATTCCTGGTAATTTTCATTCAAATTCGTTCAGTATTTTAGGTGATTGAAACATAAATGTACATAAATAACTATTAACTATAAAATAAGTTTTATAAAATATTTGACTGTTGACAGGCATGTTCATTTTTAAAATGGCGCGGAATGTTTTTTTTTATAAATTCAGTCGATTTTTTATAGATAATCATTAATAAAGTTTGTTTTATCATGCCGTTAAAATATATCTGTTATTTTTCAGAATGTTCTATTGGAGTGCAATCAATGTTCCCGAATGTATAAGAGTCCATTGAAATTAACGAAACATAAAAGATCCACACATTCCACTAAAACATTCATTTGTGATTACTGCCAAAAAGTGTAAGTCCTACTTAAATATGTTGAATTTTATATTAATAATAATTTCTCAATTAATACTGAATAATAGCTGCGCAGCCCGGTTTCACCTGGTTAGTAGCGTAATCCGTCCTTATGAACCTAATATTATAAATGTGAAAGTAACTTTGCCTGTCTATTTATAGAGACAAATAAAGACAGAATCATTTTTAATTAAAGTGCTTCAGACCAAACAGATTAAACACGATTCCCAAAGATGTCATTTTCCGTCTATTTATATTTTATCATAACCAGTAAGAATTATAATTATAATTTTGCAGATTTACAAACAAACACAGTATGAGCACGCATATAAAAATGCATGTAAATGCAAAGTTAGTAACATGTAAATTATGTGATTATTCCTGCAATTTGCTTACAAATCTTAAGGTAAGTAATTTCTTCTATTATCCATTTATCTTTATAAATATATTGTGATAAGATTCTGCTCGCAGTTCGCATTCAGGGTCTACAGATCAAAAGGGGTGGGGGGAGCACTTTTATATACCAGATGTTCAGTTGAAAGAAGACATCTGTGAAAAGCGCATTCGAATCGGATCAATAGTTTTCATGTGATGCGCACGCAAACATACAGATAGGCAGACAGACAAAAAATCTAACCATGTTGGGTTTTATAATGATGTAGCAACACCAAAAATAAACATTTTTCACGTTTTAATACAATAATAGAAATAAAAATTGGAAACCTATGCATACCTACTGCTTTTCTCTCTCTTTCCCCTTAAATATTTTGGCGTACATCACACTAATGTTTTTCGTTCACTAACTCTAGACCCACATACTATACAAACACACGGCTGATAAAGTCTATTGTGAGACGTGTCAATCGTGGTACAAGGATCAGGAAACGTTGAACAGGCACAAGTGCACGGCGAGGAGGCGGCAAATCTGTCCTATTTGTGGCAAGAAGTGTACACGCGTATGTACTTTATTTATTTTACTTATGTTCTGCACTTAAATATTATTCCCTATATCACACCTAAGCCCGTAGTACCCAAGGAGCAAAATTGTCCTATAACTT
>LQNK01000296.1:333338-348360 GCA_001586405.1 Phoebis sennae | reverse complement strand
TTTGGCCAAATGTTTCTACCAAATAAACTGGCAAGTATCTCAATTAGTCACTTGTTTCAATGGCCACTTTGATTACATAGTTATTATAGTTTACATCTTCCTAAAATACATAATATCTGATGACTATACTACATAGGAAACTGACGTATGCCAAGAATCCTTATCTAGCATGCTTTTTGAACTAAAACATTTTTCATTGAAGTTTTTAATTTTGACATAGGTAATTTAGTTCTACCTGGAGGAATTTTGCTATAGAATTATATACAATGACCAATAAAAGAATTTTAAACTTTTCTAAGAACAAAACATTGATAATTAATTTTATCCATATTTCTAGTGTCATAATTGTGTTTATCACCTGTCGTTGAATAAAACTTCATGTTTTTATATATTACTTACCATATTATATTATTTTAGATATACTGTGGTGCAAAGCTGAGAATATATTTATTCTTAAATTGCTACCTGACAGATTAAGCTTAAACTGTACAAATATATTTTTAATTAATGTTTCAGTTGTCATTGTCATGGAGTGTGTGCTGGCGAAGGTCTAATAGAGCATCATCGCAATGAACTGCAGAATGGGGACAACCGGGACAACAAAGGAGTATATTGGAAAGTATACTGCTGCATAATTATGTAAGAGCACCAATATAATATAGTCTGTTTGCAAAATGTTATATTATGATCTACAATTATTGTAAAAAGGTAATTTTTAAATAAAACTTGGTTTGAAAAAAGGTCTGGAGTATTTTTTACCCTTAAATTAGGAATTTTAAAATAATTATGTTTTTAATTGTGTTCTGAATAACTAACTTATTTATTTGGTGACTTTATGTGCCTTCAAAGATCTAAATTGACCAGACTAGAAACTCGTATATCTCAAAAACCCGATTAGAGTTTTTTTGATACCAATTCTTCAACCATTTCATTCCTTAAGGTGCTTATTATCATTTCCATATGATATTTAAACAGGTGCACCCAAAGCCAAATTGTCTTTGGACAATGGGCATGCCCCTTTGATGAAATTACATTTCTTCACATTGAGTTCCATGCCATTATCTGAACACCACTGTTCTATTCTATCCAAATCTGACTGCATAAGGATGACATCTTCCTGCGATTTAATAATTTTAAAAATTTTTAAATCATCGGCGTATAAGCAGTAATGAGAGTTATGAATAGCATCCGTAATGTCATTAATAAACAAGGAGAAAAGAATAGGGCCGAGATGGGATCCCTGCGGGACGCCAGATTTAGAAATATAACTATTAGACTCATATCCCTTTACTGAAACCTTTTGTAACCGGTCTCTGAGGTATGATGAAAACCAACGCAATAACGGCCCATGGATACCACTGATCTCTAGTTTTTGTAATAAAATACTATGGCTCACCCTGTCAAACGCGCTTGTAAAATCGGTATAGACTGTATCTACCTCAATACCCTTGTCTAGTTCACTAGCCACGTATGATGTAAATGATACCAGATTTGTCTCTGTAGAACGACCACGCTGAAAACCGTGTTGACAAGTGTTAATAGTGTTAACCAAATGACTAGCGACAATGGGACAGATAAGTGATTCAAACACTTTAGACAGACATGACAGAATAGAGATTGGCCTATAATTCTTAATATTATCGATGTCTCCTTTTTTGTAGATGGGCACAATTCTAGCCTTCTTCCATTCAGAAGGGAAGGTGCCCGTCTGTAGAGAGCTGTTAAAAATCATAGAGAGAGGGAGCGCAAGTGCAGTACAACATCTTTTAATGAATATCGGAGGAAACCCATCCGGACCGCTACCCTTAGACTCGTCTATTTTTTTTAATTTTTTTAATATATCGTTTTCGGTGAATTTGATGGCACTCAGTACAGTAATATAACAATCATTCACGGGCATTGTAGGTTTTGAGATGTCATCGTTATATACGAGAGAAAAGTTTCGTGCAAACAAGTTTGCGATGTCTTGACCATTTTGTGCAGTATCATTGTCCAAATACATATTAGACCGCAGTTCATGAACATACTTGCTTCGCTCGCGTTAAATTAGAGAACTATATATAAGGCGTTTCATATTTTTACAGCACATTCATAACGTGTATCTTAACACGTAAAAAATAATTAAAAGTGTCGGCGAGGCTTTTAATATGATTTATTTATTGAACTTCATGTTTACGTGACGTATCAGCTGGCCGGCGACGCGGGTCAATGAACGATTAAGAAAGGTTGAGAGCAAAGAATGTGAATCATTGGAAAGAAAGAAAGAAAGAAATCGTTTAATCGCCCACAATACACAAAATATTACAAATAACAATAGACAGAAAAAAATAATAATATAAAAACAAACAACTAGAACTTAGATAATATAGTGTGTACTGTGCACCGATAAGGTTCGGGCTCAGCATGTGTCGCATAGTTGCGACGCTGGTAATTCTGCCAAAACCATTTAAGCGTAGTTCTGGCATTTTTAATAAATAAATAGGGATACCTGTGAATATACAAAAAAAAAAAGAAAGCGAGATCAAGATTGTAGAAGAAGAAATATATGTATTTTTCTTTAATTTATTAGAATTCGTTATTCACTACTATATTTACACATCAAAATTAATATTCACAAGATTAGTGACACTCACTTGGGAAAGTTCGCGGGCGAGTCCACGGCTCCCACATTGACAGTTTCGAAAACGCGTGTACACACTAACACGTCGTCGTCCAGTTTGGGCGCTTTTTTGTCACACTGCAATAAATAGATTAATAAGAAAACCGGTAAAATCGAAATTAATGAAAACTCTTTAATGTACATACAAATAAACACGAATAATCATTTGACACTTAATACACATGAATGGCGGCCTTATAAGCCAGTCATATACAATGACGATTCAAATTTATGTTCAACAAAATTATATACTAAACATATCCATCTATAATTAATTGCATTTTATATACATTAAAAAACAGCACAAAATCATAATTAAAGTGCTTGAGAAAAATAATTACTTAATTATATCTTTACCTTCTCAAAAATTGAGTATTTTTATATAATAAAACTGTGGTCTCAACTAGATAGTTTACAAATTAAAATAGTGTCACACTTGAGTTCCGGTACAGAGCGAACTACTAGTATACTAGTCCATAAGTACTAAACGCACCTCAGTCATTCCCCTCAGTTTCCTCTGCTCAGCCAACCACCTGGTTTCCGACATGCTGACGGCTCTCACCAACTCTCCCACGGGAGGAGTTATAACCACAGTTACTTCACCTGTGGAGAATGAAGAATGTTAACAAATTTTGATTTTTAGCTTTTCATATTGTTTTTTTTAACTAAAAAATACTGTTGAAAAAATTATTTTGTTACGTCAATTAGTTTTTGATTTATAAGCAAAACAAATCGTAATCGCCCGACGCGGCGGTGTGACGTCATAAAACAGACAGCTCATGCGCTCGCTATAGCGCTTCCCACACGTATTATAGTTGCTGCGAAGTAGCGCGGCCCGCGCGGCGTCTGTTTTGTGACGTCACAAGCGGTCACGTGACTTTAGCGGATCGCGAAAGTTTAAAAGCTTATAAAATGAAAACTACTTGGTATTTTTGACTCCAACAAAAAACAGTGTATTTGTATAGGTACAAGCTATACTGTAACAAACTTTCAACCTATTTGGCAGACCTAGTAACATTCTCCATTCCTAAATTTTATTACTTCGGTAATTATAATACTAATAATCAAGAACAGACTCATCAATAATTCCAGAACAATTAAATGGAGAAATCAGATTAAAAATATAGTAGTTCGGAGTTACGTGATTAATTAAAATAACGTTGTAAGAATTTCACTAAATTATTTCTATAACAATAAATACGTTACTTAAACTAATAGTAAAATCAATAAAACCGCATTATAGGAATTTATTTACGCATTCAAAATACGAATTAATTTCAACTCAGCTCACTTTCCATTTTATATTTCAAATTTAAAAGTCGATATTGACTTATTGAAACTAATTGTTAGCAAAAATAGTCACTAAACATTCTAAATTATTTTGGAAAATTAAATATCTTAAACAAAATTCTAAAATAAAACTACTAATAGATACTCAGTACAACGTCTTTTTTGTTTTTCAATTCCCTTTTAACTAAATAATACTAGGAGCGAGAAATTCCAGTAATACAATTCCACAATGCATGGACATTAAGTACATCTTTTGCTTTACTTGAGTATTCCTTAGACTATGTGCAAAACATTCGCTAAATTATATCTTAGTTTACATTTTACAAAATACAGAAATATACTTTTTAAATACAAGAATCGGTTATATTTACCAGTCAAATTGATCGTTTTCAATTTGCATTGGAGGTAAAGTACGAGTATGTATTACAAAGTGTTTGTTATCTGATAAACAAATAATTGTATTGACAAAATCAACCTTTTTTCATAATATAGAAAACTATTTATTTATATTGGAGGATGGAAACTGGGCTATTTTCTAAAGATCGAAATATGCCCCGTTGGTTGACCTTTTTATGATTATAAATTGTTGCTTAAAAATATCAAGAAACATTGTCATAAAAGACATAGGCAGTATAAATAATAAGTTATAATTGTGACTTACTGAAATATTATTTAACTTTTTTATGAAGTATGGATTGCAACTCTAGTCCAAACACAAAATCATAAGAGCATTCTATGAGTTCAGGAAGACTGACATATTTTTTCAAATCACGAATGCATAATATACCGGTTCTCTGTCTATGGTTTTCCACGTATTTCTATAAAATTTTGTCAATTGCGCTATCCTTTAACAATCTGAAAACTTTCGAGTATTTCATAATTCACCGCTAAGTACATCTATTACCATATAAATTAACCAACATTTGGTCCTTCACAAAGCGTTTTGTTTTTAAAAACAAAATAAAATAAACAAAAAAATTAATAAAATAAAATGGCTATGAAAACAAAATAAATAAATAAGGCGGCTTTCTAAATCCTATTCTAGCGATACTTATTAGTAATAGCAATGATAATTTACTTAGGGCTAGGTCACAAGTGTGGGGCGGGTGAAAATTAGTTATTTACAACGTAATTATTATGTTTCCGTCCTTAACCCCTACCATTAACTCAAAAGAATAGTATATCTCATCTTTTATACTCCAAGATTTACATCGATGAAAGACATGAGTGGGAATGAGATAAAACATACATATCTAACTATAGACAATAGCAATACAAACATATGGTAAGGGTACTTGCCAAGATGTATGGAGTTTAGTATTACCACCGGTAAAAAACGCAAACATAACAATTACGCTACTTATAAAACCTTGAATATCATAGTCTAGCGTAAACTAACATGCGACACCTATATTTCATTCCCAAAATGTGTGTTAGGTATTCGTATGATAGTTTCCTTAGTGCCTACTTTATCTGTATCTATGAGAGAGCCGGAGCTGTGTTTTTTAGTTTTAGGGGCAAGAGGTGGTACTTCGCTGCAAGTTGAGAAGTTGTCGTCGTTTCTCGAACTACCCGCGGTGCTGAATTTTTTTAAACTACCCGTGGCAAGAGAGCCGTTAGACGATGAACAGTGTGGGGGTAGAAGCGGGACTCTTTCTTGGAGTTCTCTACTGGAGGTTGGTTTGAAACCACAAGCACTGCTGTTGTCGGGTGGGATGGTCTCTGGACATCCTCCCATTTGGATCCATTCTTGAATTCTGGAATGAAGTTATTTACTTATACTTATTTATAGAATAAATGCCATTAAAAACAAATTTAAAATTAAAACATAAGCTAGGTGATGCAAGAGAATGCAAAGAAATATTTATTACTAGTTGTGCCCCGCAGTTTCAACCGCGTATATCTCCCATTTTCAAGGCATTACCTATAAATATTATAATTATTTAATGGGATAAATACTATCCTATGTACTTTCTCGACTTTCAAACTATATCTGTACAAAATTTCATTCAAATCGATTCGCTAATTCGGCGTAAAGAAGAGACATATTTATAATATTAAATAAGTAATGATTACAATTATGAATTAAAACATTATTATATCAATGAAAGAATTAAATATTGTAATGAATATCTATAGGTAAATCTAATCAGATATATAACCCGGTCAATGCTTGCGATAGGTAGTTTGTTGACCCCCCGACACTATTGTGGTTGTCCTGTAATTTGATCCTATGCGACGACTGCACCCATGTACCCACCCTCGTATGTTGCGGTGGTGAATCATACAGTAATTAAATATTTATTGCACAAAAACTAGTTGAAAACTGACAAAACATTAACATGTAGAGCATAAATCTATACATATAATAAAACAGTAACCGAACCATTTCTGTACATTGAATATTTTTCAAAAAGAGTAATTGGTATGCAATATATATGTTCTATAGATACCAAAACCATGGTTAGAATTTTTTTTTTCTGTTTGTCTGTTTATCTGTTTGTATGTGCGTCAATCACGTAATAACCACTGGGCAGATTTTTATAAAATTTCACATGCTGATAGACTAATATTAGGTGCGACTTATAGGCTACATTTTATTCTAAAAAATATATTTTTGGGGTGGCTCTCCATACATGTAAACGGAGGGTAATAAAATAAATTCGCGAATACAACATTTCTCACAGAGTGAGGTTTCATTGGAAAGGTCTTTAAAAATGATATCGAGGTTTCTAAATGCGTTTTCTGATAAAATAAATATTTTTTGAGATATAAGCTTCTAAAGTCGTGAAAATGTCATACCACGTGACAATGTGAGATTTTAGTCGAGTTGCGGACAGGCCTTTTTATACTCTTAACTTATAGATTAAGACGATAAAACACTCAATGAATCCTCAAAAACTTTCAAAAAATAACTAACTCTCTGTCCGCGGCTTCGCTCGCGTAGGCTTCTATTTTCTGTATTTTTAAAGAGGCGCGCATTCTGTGAGATTTTGGTCAAACCTATTTCCATAGGAAATTATTAAAAAACTATAGACATGCGCATATATCAATGGTCCTGATATCGTAATTTTTTTAAACTTTTGTTGTGCTCCTCTAAAAATACAGAAATTAGTAGCCCACGCGTGCGAAGCCGCGGGCGGAAAGCTAGTAACATAATAAAATACACGTTCTCGATTAATTCGGTGCACTTTTGTGATAGTAGTACAATAATATACGAAGGACTCGAATGCAATGGAATTAATATAATCACAACCATGGAAATTTTTCTAAAATTAAAATGGGAATACAAATATTCACATAGGGAAGAAGATTGTTTCAATCCACAGACAAAGTTATCAATCAAGCTAAGAATCTCCCATTACCTTCCCCTACAAGGGATATAACAGAGGGTACATGATAGTGCCAGATAAAGCTAGAAATTTCTGCAGAGGATCTCTGGCTTTTTGTACTTAGGAACAAGGGTTTTAATGCATTGCCTTTGAAAATACAATAAGCCCGGTCTGATAGGGCGCTTGACCTTTTTTCATTATTTTAAATGAACTATTTTCAATCAGACATAGCTTTATAATTTTCTATTTTTTATTTTATTTTAAGAAATAAGAATTTCAAAAGAGACCGAGAGGGAAATGACACCCTATGACGTCATTGGCTTCATAAAAAACTGATTTGCGAAAAAAGGGACAAGTGGGTTGGTCTCTGATTTAAATTTTGAGTATAGCTTTTTCCACCACTTACATGAAAAGTTATTTATGCGGAAAATTTTATATGACCCCACCAAATAATTATAATATATGCTTAATAAGTCAATAAAAATAAATAAATAATTTATTTCTCCTGCCAATAACTTGCAAAAGTGACACAATTTTTTCTGGGTTGAAATCAAATTCTGATGTTTGAAACGGGTATTACAGATCAACACGTCCCCCCTCGGATCGACAGAATCAATAAAGGATAGTAATAAGTAATAATGTCGCAGATGCGACACCTTGATGTTGTAGATATTCATGGGCTGCGGTCAGTCACCGCATGCTCCGCTTGCTTTCACTAACATAAATCAAATGATGGAGAAATGTTGGTTTTGTTATTGATTAAGTAACTCACCTATTAACAATCTCCTCAAAGTTGGGTCGTCGCTGCGGCGTGTGCCTCCAGCACTCCCGCATGAGCGCGTACATGGGCGGCGGGCAGCCGGCCGGCGCGGCCAGCAGCTCGCCCCCGCGTACCATTGATATCACCTCCTGGTTACTGTACCTGTATGACCATATTTGTTAAGTCTTTATTCTGTGGAGGATGGTATTATGCCTCCAACGAAAAGGTTCTCCTCAACCAGTCCAAACCAAAGGACTGGCCTGGAGGATTGAAGTTTGGAAGTGGTATATATGCTTAGCGAAGAAAGTGATATTTATTATGAATATTTATGAGAAGCAAAATGTTATTTAAAAAGAAAAGATCAGGCATTACACAGTCTTTGCATGCTGATAATTATACCTTGTTTAAACACCGCAATATGAAGATCAATATCATGTTATTAATGAAGCACAAAGTATTTTATTGCAGTCATTAAAATCGAAAGTGTAGTCTGCACTTTCATTATTACATTCATATTACAATTTCACTTCTGATCAACTATAACGCAATTAAAATACAAACCCATAATATGGTTGTAGTCCATAACTGTAGATTTCCCATAAAACTACACCATAGGACCAAATATCACTTTCTGTAGTAAATTTACCATACAGAATTGATTCTGGTGGCATCCATCGCACAGGAAGTAAGCTTTTTGATTGCACCTACAAACAAAAATAGTTGTTATTACTTTAGTCTCATGTCTATCAACATTTTTAAAATAATGAGTCAACTCACTCTATAATAATCAGAACTGTAGATATCTCTTGATAACCCAAAATCAGATATTTTTACAATGAAATCATCTGAAACTAAACAATTTCGAGCTGCCAAGTCTCTATGGACATAATGGTGAGAGGCTAGGTACTGCATTCCTGATGCTATGTTATTTGCTATGTTGAGTAATCTCATTGGAGGTAATCCTTTCCCAGAAGGTGGTGCACGACCCATCAAAAACTCATGCAAATCTCCACGGGCCATAAACTCGAATAACATGCATAATGGCTCCTCTCTTAATGCCACACCAACAATACAAACTATATTTTCATGGGTCAACTCGGAAATCAAATCAATTTCTCTTCTGAAGTCAGCTTTTGTTTTGGCAGAGGCATTTTCCTTCAACGCTTTTACTGCAACATACTGAGTTTCACCATTCTTTTTAAGAGCACCTTTGTAGACTTTACCAAAAGCCCCCTCACCCAATTCCTCAAGAAACTTGATTTGTGATAAAGAGTATTGAGGAACTCTGAGCACGCCATTCCCTCTCACATTTCTTGTCAAATGAGGTTGAGTTCCACTGTTCTGGTTAGTTAACAAATCATTCATTTCAATAGGAGAATTCAGCCTTGAATCTCCATATATATTTTTATCCGCATTTGGCAGATTTATATCCCTTATCGTAGAGGCACTACCTTTTCGTTTTCGTTTTAATACACATGTAATGAAGCCAGCTATGATTAAAATAAGGAAAAAGAAAATCGCAAGAATGTAAATCCAGATTTTATGAGCACATTTAGGGATATCACATAATTGTTCAGTTTTTCCATCATTATCAACAACACACCACGGTTGAGATTTCATACCACCGGGATTACGGCAATAGCTATGACGACCAGCTAATTCTGGATAATCAGATAATTTTATATGCATCTGTTTAGACCAGGCAACACAGGGCATACCATTGCTTGCAACATTTACTCTTCCTAAGTAGCCACTCCCATCCTCCCAATAGCATTCATCATCAGAGACTATTAAAGTGCCAATACCAATTTCCAAGCAGCCAGGATCATCTTCTGGCAAGTCTTGACATTCCTCCAGTGTCAACTGTTGACCGATATGAGGGTGCCTCTTAGCAATGGCATATTCTGTTTGGCAAAGTTCATTCTCTAATATTTCACAATCTTTTTTGCACACACGTCTCAACACTGTCGAATTATACCGAAAGTTGAACATATTGATTGACTTATTGTTCACTATTTGGGGCTGCAATCCATGTGCTAATTTATCATATACCACCTTTGGTATGCCATTATCATTTTTTTCAGAGTCTGTATCCAATTTAAATATCTTTCTTGCTTCTTTGAAAAACTTCTCATTTGTAACAAGTGGATGTCTACATATCGGAAAGGTTGAATAACAAAGACTGGGAAGGGCATATTGTTCACAGTGAGAGCTGATTTCATTAGAGTATTTAGTCACTTGAAAAGCTTTAAACAATTTATCTTCTAAAGCAGCCTGTGTTGTGTTATATGGAATGTAAACAAATTGCCCACTGAGGTGTGACATACAAACTTTTCCTATATATTCCTGACATATTGGCTCTAGGGGTTGTATTATAGTTAAATTCTTGTTTGAACCACTCTCCTGTGCAGTCATGCCCTCAGACACCAAATTTGGTGTGGTCTTGACATTATCAACAATAAATTCATTTCCATCCTCATTATTTGGTAACAGAGAAGTAGAGAGCTCATAGTTTTCTATACCATCACTTTCAACAATTAATCTAGAAGTCAGTTTCTTTTCATAATTCTGCTTAATAACACATGTATAGTTACCTTCATCAGCCTTTGTCAGATTTTTAATTTTAAGGGTAGTGCCTATGGTACCATTTGTTTTGTCAACTTTGGTCAAAATTTTTGTTTTTGTATTTTCTAGTATAGTCTTGTTGTCTTTTAACCAATACACTTTTACATTTTTCATGAGAGTTTGAATTATATGATCGGGAGGTAATTCCTTTAAGGATGTCTCTATCCCTTCTTTGTTTTTCGTAAATTTTTCAACTTTTGTAAAATTCATGATTGCCTCACATTTCAATCTCGTATCTGTTCCTGGTGGTTTTTTAACAAGAGGTGGCAAAGTTTTCGCAAAATAAATATCGAGTTGTATATTCCATCCTTTTTGTTCTGATGAAATATTAGATTTGAGTAACGATATGGACTCACTTTTAGAGAATACTGGCTGGCTTGTATATAAAATAGTAACAACAACTACAATATAAAAGAATTTCATGATTTAACATCACTATAATCCTTGTTTTCTTCAATAACAACACATCACTAAGGCCAAAAAGCCATTTAATTTGAAATCACAGAGTATTAGTTGGTTTCATTCTACATACAGTCCTATACATATTTTCACAGCAAGTAATTATTAATTTGAGTCGTACGCAAACAAATAGTACCGTGGCGCAGCCGTAGCTCGAGTTAATTAATAGCATTAAAAGTACATACAGTATTCACCAAGGCCCAAAAATACTCTTTGGCCCAAAACGTAGGACTACAATAGTCTGAATAGATCTCTGGTCACTGGTGTTTACATACTCGCAGAACTGGCCGCCCGCTTGTCAAAATTTCAAACATGTGAGAAAGAATTCCTAGGCATATAAGAATAATTCTGTGTTTTATCTAATGTTTTTAAAACAATTTATTTATATAAGCCTTTAGTACCAGGAAAAACATGAAGATGTGCGGACCAAATTTATGTGAATAAACTACTAATTACTCCCTCATAATGCTATGGCAAACAATTCATTTTAATATTTTGTAATCTATTCGGGTCAACTATTGAGATATTTCATTAAAAATAACATGGAATCATTTTCAAATAATAAATGGCATTGATATTCTCATTTTTTTTTTTACTTCAGTGGAACGCTGAATTAATAAAGTGTACACACTTAAAATATTGCGTGATATTTTTAGTGTACAATTAAGAGACGATGTCTAAAAAAAAACTCGATTTATCCATTTTTTCTCAAGAGAGTTGCAAATAAAATGGATAAATATGGTAACCCAGGCATGAATATTAATTGTCTTTGATATTTGACATTACCTACCATAAATAAATTTTGATATTTGGTTTTGACTTTTGACGTTTCGTTAGTGAGAACCAGAGTGTGAAAATTGAGAACTGAGAATTGCTACTTTGTTCGTTGCATTTTCTCTTTTGTTTTTATCGTTTTTGTTATAGTTTTTAAAGTCCACACATATAGCTTATAAGAAACAATGCCAAAAAATAAGAAACAAAAGGAAGACAGTTCAAGTAGTGATAGTGATGAAGGCCCAATAGATGTAAGATATTTTAATTTTAAGTTCCACGTTTCAAAATTTTGTTTAATAGATTATTATTTATATTTTGTTTTTGTACTATTTCCTTTTCAATGGCGCCTTGTTTTTAAGAATTTTTTATATTTTGATCTTTATTTGATCGTACTCACCGGTAACCTATTTATAAAGTACCGGTAAACCGGCTTGAATAGAAATAACTAATAAGGATTGATAAAATAAAATGCTCTTCGTCCCCATCACGTTATCTTTGAAAATTGTACAAACATTAGGCTTAATTTATCCTTCACGATTCATGAATTCTAGTTTTTAGGTTAAAGCTTATTTAATTTTTATATTTCAGAGGAATGCCCCACCAGAAAAGAAGGCGAAAACTAGTTCTAGAACAGATGATAAAGAACCAACATGGGTGCTTCAAGGCAAAAAGTTGGTAAAAGTGAGGGAATTTAAGGGAAAAGTATATGTTGATATAAGAGAATTTTATGAAAAGAATGGCGAACTGTTACCTGGCAAGAAAGGAATTTCCTTGCCTCCTGACCAGTGGAGGAAGTTGTTATCTTTAGGAGATGAAATAAATGACACAATTAGTTCAATGTGTTGAGAAACTACTTGCTGTTGATTCTAAATAAAATTGTTTAATAACACTGATTTGTTTTTACTTAACATGATTTGAGCCTTGAGGTGATCATTCAATGGAAAGTTAGAGAAATATTCTTACATACTTGCTATAATTCTTATTGGATTCTGAAATATGTCATCATCAATCACAAATTTACATGTGTATATATGCACATAAGTTTTAAAGATTCTTTATTAAAATAAATCACATTTCAATATAAATACAATTTTATTTTACAAATAAAAGCATGTGGTTAGTTAATAGGAGCTGCCCTACATTCATAGGTGTATGTTAATGACAAAACAAAGCTTAAAATAAACAGGTACATTTATTGAGCACTAAAGACAACTGTAGATGATATAAATTCCATCTTTTAACTAAAAATAATAATTAACAATATCCAAGTTCGAAAATCATCCCTATAGGAAGCTCAAAAAATATTAACCTTTGCACCACACTAGTAGAATAAATGAAACACGATAAAAATGTTTTAAATAGATTCAGTTAAAACATTATGGAAATCGCCTAAATCAATTATGTTAATTTCTTTAATTCATTCAATTATCGTTTACGTACATAACGACTACGATACTTTAAAATTTGATTGCCTAAATTTAAAACATTGAAAATAGCAATAAAAAATACTAAGACATTTTTTTATTCAATTAGTAACTAGTATTTAAGTCATGATTGATTGTATGAGATTCGACTAGAGCTCCATTCTGCGTTTGACGCGTAAGGAAGGGAACCATTTCGTCCATTAAATAATATAAAAATCTTTTAGTGGGTACGACGCATACTTAGAACATTTTCAACCAATTTCACTGATAGTATTTTATTCGAATAATAATAATCTTATGGTAACTTTAGAGTTTAGGTGCATACAATTTCATGGCATTATAAATAAAGTTGATTAGATTCTCATAGGTAGGTGGTTAATGAAGAAAGACGGGTTTAAACAAAATTTAAACATCGGCAATGGTTTTCACTTGTAACATGATTAAATATTTCAGAGTGTTGTGGACGATCTACTGTCAGGTTCAACCTTTAATAGACTGCCTGGGACCCTCGGTCATCAGGCAATAAGGAAAATATCAGTACCTAAGAATGAATTAAATGCGACATGGTAAAAATAGTAAATGCTTTTTGAATTGAAAAATGCAGTTATGATTCTATTTTTTAAGATGTGTTGTTTTGAATTTGATTACAGGAACTTTAAACATAAACAATTTAATTTTTAAACGATATACATTGATTGCTTCTCAGTATATTTACTCAACGAAAAAATATAATATAGGAGTATCAATACTTGCTGAGACAAACCTAAAGAATTGATGAATATCTTTATTTTATTTTAGACTCTTTACAAATACCTACTAAATATTATACAAAATGGATAAGAGTAGTGAGATAAAAGTTATTCTAATTCCAAGTATAATATAAACAAGTTTCCAAGTCTTGTAAGAGAGTTCACGTTAAACCATTTCACCAGGGAAAGTATAAAAACGCCTAAAAAATCCTTAATATGGAAATATAAATACTACAAACTTCATTGCTAAAAAAAGTCCGGGTTAAAAATCTTAGCAATTCTTGCTTTACTTAGTCAACTGTTTTCTATTTATCAGTTTCAATAAAAATACATACTAGTACAAAAAGAGGTATCCAATAATATACCATAACTACCGCTAATTTTATATAGGACATTCCCTTAAAAACTTAATATTACATTATCGCAATGTATATCTTTGGAAAATCTAAAAGTATTCATATGAAATTAGGTAACACTATAATTTTAAACTACCAAAACTATTCAAAATCAATATCTCTACTAAATTTTGTAAAGATTCTCAAGTATATAACAATATAGGATATGATGAACCAACTGTTCCGACTTCCGACTAAAAAAGCACAATCAGTATGGACATCAAAAAATATAAGATCAAAATCAGATCTCAAAATTTGTCTACAATAAAATATGACTACGACCAGAAAATGGCTAACTTAATCACATACTACTTATTTTATCTTTGGCTTTATGTGGAAACATGAGATTTTGAAGTGTTCGCACATTTCTTGCACCTGCAAAAAAATATTTTATATTATTATGTGGTATATTTCTAGATAAATTTAACAAAATATATTTGTCATGAAATTGATTTTAATTTTCGATATGTTATTTTCTAATTCACCAATTCTGCTTATTTGATACAAATTACTTAAAACTAAAGTGTCATACTAAAAATGTATAAAAATGACACT
>LQNK01000296.1:265188-316634 GCA_001586405.1 Phoebis sennae | reverse complement strand
TTTGTTTTTAGTTGATTTATTGTATGAGTATTCCTTATGTAATCTGAACATACTTTCCTAGAAATTGTCTGACCTAGAGACTATTAAGTTACTGTTAAGTTTTTAGAAAACATTGATATTATAAAATATTAGTTCCGATTGAATTTTAAAATTATACAGACGAGCGTGTAATTAAAATACTTATAATTAAAGTCATAATATCATTTTTATAACAACTATGTTAATTTTGTAGTCTACGCGTGCGAAGCCGCGGGCAAAAGCTAGTTTCAAATATAAACAAACATATTAATTAGAAAACAACACTTTTGAATTTATTATTTATTTATTTATTACCATACATCATTACAATAAATAATAATGCATCTAAATACGACATTAAGGGTTCTTAATAAAAATAAAGTAAAACTTTGTTTAGTTAATTGGCCTTAATTGGCTAATTAAGGTTACTAAAGAAAGATTTACTAATATTACGAGTAAAAAGAAATAAGTTGTTTAATGTTCAAAATAAAGTAAATAACTTTACAAAAAGGTAAATAAATAGTTAGTCGCCCATTTATATTTTCGTCTAAACACGATTTGGACTTTTACAAATACAAAACCATCATATACTTAGATATATTTCCATGAAAACCTTAAATATCTATTTAAACATATAATAAAATAAAAATAATAAAAAGCCTTTTCCAAGCATTGAATATGTATTCTGTAAAAAGAATAATTGCTATGCAATAAGTACGTTTTAAGAGACCCTAAAACAATTTTTCCCCTGTTTGTCTAGTTGTTTGTTTTTTGTGAGCTGTATGTGTGTAAATCACGTAAAATATGGGCAAATTTCCATAAAATGTTATTTATGTGCAACTTATAGGCTACATTTTATTTGAAAAAAATAATATAAAGCCACCCCCGCTTTCCATAAATGTAACTGGCAAGTAAAAAAATGTGAATGTATCACTAAATTAGGTATCATTGGATAGGTCTTCAAAAATGAACTAGAGGTCGCTTAAAATTATTTGTGCAATATTTTGCGAGATAAACGCTTCTAAAGTACACGTAATACCGCGCCACCTTGTGAGATTTTAGTTGAGCAATTTGCACAAAATCTACACTGATCGCGCACCTCTACAAAATGCAGAATTTTCTCGCGAACGAAGCCGCGGGCGCGACGCTGTATACTTATATAGTATTATAATATAGAGGACTAGCGACCTGTGGGCTTAAACAAGTGGCAGAAACGCTAATAGAATAGCTTAATAAATGTATGGAACTGACATAACGTTACCGTAACGATATGTCAGTTCCATACATTTAATAAGCTATTCTATTAGCGTTTCTGCCACTTGTCTAAGCCCACTGCCCCGGCTATAAGCGGGTGCAATGCTCTTACCTAGTATAGTATTATATTATCTGTGCTCATACTAAATACACTTCACTACAGAAAAACTGTGAACGTTGTATATAAAAATTTGTACATTATTTTGATAAATCTTGTAGGGTTCAGCCTGCGCTTGCAATGTAAGCGGAAAAAATTGATATTTAACGACATCACATTAGAAACCTCAAAAATAACAGTATTTATTCACTATTTAATGGATGTTATCATATATATAAACCTTTCTTGAATCACTCTATCTATTAAAAAAAACTACGTGAAAATCCGTTGAGTAGATTTAAAGATTTAAGCATACAGAGGGACGTAGGGAGAGAGAAAAAAACTTTGTTTATACTATGTAGTGATGATATAGGTACTAATAACTATATCACAAGTTATAGTTTCCTGTGCTGTTGTTTTTTACAATAAATAAATATTGTTATCGTAAACTTGGGAATATTTCAATAATCTAATTAGTATGCTATTTGTTTGCGATATGGTTTGTTATCAATCTCTAGCGATATTAAATCCACTCTGTTAAGCGCGGTTCCGTCCATTTACATTAGTTACCGGTTACGCACTTTTCTTAACATAACATAGAATTTTGGTGGGCTTAATAGAGGAGATGTCTTACTGGAGGGTAAGGCTAAGGAGCGAAAATCATGGATTAGACTGGAGGAGGCCTTTACCCAAATAGGGGTTCCTGTCACATAGAAAAGTATTTTTTTAATAACATGTATGTAAATAGATTTTAAGTTATTGTAGATGGGAAATAAAGAAGGTTTTATTATTATTATTATTATAGAGGAGGTAGGGTTGTTTGATTAGCGAAAAATTATTGAATGCTTAAGCAAATCCGCATGATGTCGAGTTGTGGAAAAATTTGGTTGCAATTATTAGTTTTACTGACACTAGTAATTAAACATGTATAATAACTTATTTTTTCTTGCAATAAGTAATTTTAATCATTAAAACACAACACAAAATATTTTGTATTACTACCCCAATGAAGCTAGCGATCAGTGAACATGGTCTCGCAAGTTTAGTGTATACCCTTTTAAATTACGGAACCCAAAAAGTAACAGTAAATACAATAACAACATTAAATAAGCATAGATCAATATTACGATATGAATGTACACGAAAACAAATGTTGAGTCATTGAAACAGTTATAGTTTCTTTGATATCTCTACATACTCTCTACATCTCTACATACTATAATACTCGCAAACTATTCTTATTTCTTATGCATCAGTAAGGGTAATTTTAATCAGATAGTACAAAAATATATTTCAAAAATAGGATCTCTGAAACTAGAGAAAATATTAATATAGAGTGTAAAACATCAAAACAATTTTTACGTATATTATAAAGCATGTGATTCATAAATCATATTGTTTTATTTTATTTTAAACGAAGTAATTTTTAATTAAAAATAATAAACAAAATTGAATTCATATTTAGCAAGTGGGAAGCTTTGGGCTTCATAACACTTTAAAAATTTAAAATTAACTACTATTATTGCTTAGCACGTCAGTCCAACGCACAACCACCGCAACTATTCAATCTCATAAGGTCGTTGCCTATTAAATAGGAAAACGTATCTTTCGTCATATTTATACATATATAACATACGCAAATAATACTAACGCATATCACATAATTGTAATAACCAAATCGCATTTTATATAGCACGTGGGTCCAGCACACAACTACCGCAGTTCTTCCATGGCTCGCCAAGCTATTAGGGACGCGGGGTACGAAGTGTCACTCGGCATGATGCCGAAGTCTTTGGGACCTCTACCCTTTAGTTATATACATAATCATGAACCACTGTCACACTATAAACTACAATGCATATCACTTATTTGTAATGATCGTATTTTATTTAGCACGTGGGTCCAGCACACAACTACCGCAGTTCTTCCATGGCTCGCCAAGCTATTAGGGACGCGGGGTACGAAGTGTCACTCGGCATGATGCCGAAGTCTTTGGGACCACTCACATTCGTCTTCACTGGCTCTGGAAATGTTTCTCAGGTATAGTTGTTAATAAGGTCTAAATGTAAGCAAAAAAAAAGATTAAGATACTATAAATGATACATTGAAGGAATAAAAATATAAGTGGAATATTAGTAAATTCGAACATTTATAAACTGTTTTTGTATTACTAACTACAACATGCTTATTTTGATAAGTGTTTAAAGTTAAACTCGGATCTTTTTCCCTTATTACATATTTCACAGTAAAAAAAACATTATGAATTGTGTTTTTTTCGATAAGTGTTATTTTATAAGGTTTAATTAGACTGTCGTTATTTTATAGGGCAGTCAAGAAATCTTCCAAGAACTACCGCATGAATATGTCCCACCAGAAATGCTACGAAAAGTCGCTGAACATGGAAGTAAGTCACTAACTATTTAGTGTTATGATTGGATCAGGAAAACCTAACTTATCTGAGTAACCATTACTTCTGCGAAATAACCAGGATATCAGTGATACAAGTAACTTATTAAATAAATTTAAAAAATGCGAAATTATCCAAGAATATAGATGATATTTATACTTTACGATTTTATGAAAGTCCAAATAAATTTTTAAGTTACCGTTTTTTTCAATGTTTAATCAATAGTTATGTTGCGAAAATTACATTTACCAATTTTTGTGAGATCCAAAAAAATCCACAATTGCAAAAACTAAATTTATCGGTTTTTAAGATCTAAGCACAATCTACAGATGCAAAAATAGTTTTCCGGTTTTTCAAGGTCCAAACAAAATCTACGGTTGCGAAGTGCGCCGCCGTCATCACCTGGTGAGGAAAAATGGCGGAGGATATGATGCGCAGGAGTATGAGGAACACCCTGAAAGATATATCTCTACTTTTGCTCAGACGGTATGTTTAATTATCACTTTATAAAAGACTGTCTGTACAGTTTTTTTATCAAAGACAGTACATAAATAAATACACAAATTATTTATTTCAAAGAAGTTTTTACGTAAATTATGTCACCCAGGTTCCTAAATATGTGCCTTCCAATTTTAATGACTATTTATTTATTTATTTATTCAATAAAACATAACAAAAATATACACATCCAAAACAGGTAAAATAAAAATAAACACTTCTTTATACAATGACAAAGGGATTTATTTAACTTCACAATGATACACATTGTGACGATAAAACATGATAACTTTTTTCACTCACGTATATCTGTTTTCCCGTTCCTGTGGGTTTTGATCAAGATCCTTTTTTAGCGGATACCTACGTCATAACATCTACGCATGGTAAATTTCAACCCGATCCTTCCAGCTTTATCTATAAAACTCGGATTTACTAATTCTGGTCATTTATTAATTAAAAGAGAAAAAAGCAATAAAAACGGTATTTCCATGTTTTATCTCAACAATTTATTACATAAATATCATATTAGTATACTTAAGATTCATTAGAAATCGATTATAAGACACGTTTACCAATAAACAGCTTTACACTAGTTTATTTCGCCATAAACGCTCAAATTATCAAAAAGGTCAGTGGGAGTAAACTGCATACAATAATAAACTACAGAAACGCATAAAATATTAATACGAAAATAACATCTCTATAAAAATATCAAATAGATTCACAATAATTAAAAGGATAATACGAAGGGGAGTCCCTGAACTAGCAAATATTCAATTCCCTGTCAAATATCAACTAGCAAATTTAGGAAAACATCACATTTAACATACTTATAGTCCGGTCAAATTAGACATTCGGTGCTACATAAATTCGCAACAAGCTGAATTTCGGTACGATTGTTCAAAACACGATAATAAACAATAGCTGAAAGTTCCCCATCAGTCCCGTGTGTGGAAAAAATTTTATTCAAGTTCAAATGTGAAAAAAAAGAGTTTTTCGCGATTTTCAGCAAAACGGTAAGTTTTATCAGAAAAATACCTCAGACTAAAATTGTAGATCATTAAATTATCTATAAAAAAATATATCAATCCTTTTTTTCTCACGAGACACCGTTTCGGAGATATCGCAGTGTAAAAGTTGTAGCAGTTGCAATTGTCGTAAAATGCACACGTTTCCACGCCACCTACCCGCCACCTGAGGTTACTTAGCGCGTTTTTTTTAACGTGGTTTCCCCAGTAGGCCTACTCCACAAGTCAGTAATTATCCAGTTTAATTGAAACTACCGTAAATAATTGATATTAGCCAGAAAAAAAGCGATGTTGATAAAAAAAAGTACAGACATTTATTAGTCGGAGTCGTAATTTTCGAATTCTTCTCGATTTTCTCCTTGTTCTTCTTCTTCTAGATTTTCTCCTTGTTCATTTTCTTCTGGTTCATCCTCGTCTTGGGCGCAAGTAAATTCAGCCAATAATATGTGACGTACAACTTTTTACACTGCGATGTCTCCGAAACGGTGTCTCGTGAGAAAAAAAGTATTGATATATTTTTTATAGATAATTTAATGATCTACAATTTTAATCTGAGGTATTTTTCTGATAAAACTTACCGTTTTGCTGAAAATCGCGAAGAACTCTTTTTTTTTTGACATTTGACCTTGAATAAATTTTTTTCCACACACGGGAATGATGGGGAACTTTCAGCTATTGTTTATAATCGTGTTTTGAACATTTGTACCAAAATTCAGCGTGTTGCGAATTTATGTAATTTCACCCTAATTTTTTGGTCTAACTTGACCGGATTATTATTTAAAATCAATCATCGATCGTCATACAAAACCTGTAATTATTTTTCTGTTCAGTTTTTTCACTTTGTGAGTGAATAATGCTAGGCGTCCACAGGTCCGCATTGTTCGCATAAATATAAAGTATACCTATATAGTATATCATACAACTCAATTCAAAATAAACAAAGGTGAACTCTCTATAGTACAATTTAATGAGTGCTCCTGTGTTTATATAAAATTGTGCACTATGATATCTGCCGAAATTCGGTTAAAAGCATTTTTTTGGGTCTATACGTGCGCTAATCTTTGTTCATGAGGAATGCCTCATGAACAAAGATTAGCGCACTTAGACAAACAAATATTTTTTATTACATCTAAAACTACCAACATATTTTCTATATTTCGTCGTATTCCAGATAGCGCCATACACCTCAGTACTAGTGAACTGCATATACTGGGCGGTGGACAGCCCCAAGTTGTTGACCATACCTGACGCGAAGCACCTCCTGCTCCCTACCCACACTCCCTGGCTGCCCACTAGTGTCGGCGCCCCGGCTTTACCCCACAGGTATGTAAGACATGATTTTTACAACCTAAAGACCTAGTTCGGCTGTGGAAACAAGACTATTGGTAAACATTTTTTTTTTGTAAATATCAGTTCATTAATTCAGCCGATTCAGTCATTGCAATAGACAGAGGTAAAAAATACATGCCATAATATTTCAATGAATTAACACTCAGACTTCTAAAAAAAGTTCAAGTTTGTAACTTGTATTAAACAGTGATATTTTTATTATAAACTCTGGAAGTGAAATCGCGGACTAGTAATTATTAAAAATACCGTCTGAATATGACGACAAAAATATCCCAGGAATTTTACCCATATAATCCAGTAATGGATTAGATAATATAGCAATTTTTATATGTAAAAATTATTGTAAATTGTATTTTAGACACTACTATGCCGTCGCCGTCTTGCCTTATCCGATAAATATTAAATTAAATTTATCAGATTAAGTAAGCTGATGTCTGATCTCTTTTTAATTCATATCGTAATCTTTATAATTTTCTGAAAGAAATTGCCTGTATATTAAATTCTGTAGCTATTATAAAAAAGTTATTAGCTACATAATAGAGACATTTTCAATAAGCCATAAATTTTTAGAGGAAGATTTTTTTTCGAAATTGGGTGAAAATTTTACACATAGAACTAATGAATTTTTAGTTGTTCGATGTTATGAAGGTTTTAAGCTACATCTCATCAGTCATTGTAATATTTTTGCCGACCTCCAAAAAACGTATTTTCCTCGTATATTATCAGCAGCGTCTGCTTTTGTTTTTGACAATTTTCTATATAATATTGATTTTAATTCTCGTTCGTTACAGAATGCTGGCAATCTGCGACATATCGGCCGACCCCGGAGGTTCCATCGAGTTCATGAACGAATGCACGACTATTGATACGCCCTTCTGTCTTTACGACGCTGATAGAAACAAGGATACTAAGAGGTATATTTCATAAGCTTCATCATTTTGTTAAATTTAGCAGTAATAGAACAGAAAAAATTAAAGTTCTTTTCAAATTCAATTTGGAAATTTTCCAAAATATTTATATGTGGGCCTTAATAAAAACCATGTCGCAGTTCCAAAGAGCCCGGCTCTCTTGTATATTCGATCGACGACATGTCTACACAACTACCGCAAGATTCTTCGGACTTCTTTGCATATCATGAACTTTACGCGTATAAAACATGTCTAAAGTAATATCAGGCGTAGGGTTTTACTTGTGTTAAAAAAAAGCAAATATTTAAAGCACATATGATACACCAACAAAATTATTCTTACCGTAGGTAGTTTCTTAAAATTGATTATTAATAAGTGCTTTATAAAGTTTACATGAATAAAAATATATTTAATTATATTTATTCTCAGTTTCAAAGGGCCCGGTGTTCTAGTATGTTCGATCGACAACATGCCCACACAACTACCACGGGAGTCTACGGACTTCTTCGGAGATCTTCTCTATCCTTACGCTGAGGATATCATGAGCTCGGATGCTTCAAGACCATTGGAAGAACATAACTTCTCCCATGTTGTGCAAGGGGTAAGTATTTATATTTTTAATTAGAATTTAGATAAATCAAAAACGTGATCAATTTTTTTCCGTGTTATAGCGGGACATCTACGGAATTTTGTAGATTTGTAAACTAGTGTTTTTAGCAGATTTGTGTCAGGGTGTGTGAGTTCTTATTGCATATAAAGTTTTAGGTAAAAAGTGTCAGTCGGGGTGAATTTCTTGTATGCAAATCAACTATACAAAAGTAAAGACGGGACATTTTTGTTCACGTTGAGGAGAGCGGGATAGCGCTTGAAAGCGGATAATCCCGCCCAAAACGGGACGTATGGTGACGTTAACCATAGAAGACATATTGACGCATTATCATCAGCAGCTTGTAGCGAAATTATCCAAAAACTCTTCAAAATCTTAATTTTGTTATTAATGTAAAATTGGTTTTAATCTGATATTTCATGTTTTAATTATGTCATGTTTCATAGGTTATTCATTCTATTACATATATATTTTCAATATGATAATAATATTATTAAAATCCTTTAATGACAATAAACACAGATTATATTTATGCTATTTTACAGCTTATATTTTTTTATTAATTGTGTACAATACCCGCTACATATTGAGTAGCATACAATTGTGGGGAATATCTTTTTCAAAATCACAATTAACCGAACATTTGAAACAATAGATATGCATTGTTACACTATATTGTTTGCGTTGAAATGTTATTGTAATAACAAGTTTATCTGCCATTAATAACAAAAGATAAGCACAGTGATTGACATTCGGCAAGACGTTTGTTGACCGTTTTCAATGGAAGTAAGTTTATAATTATTTAGTATTGTCAATCTTACAATGTAATTACTAATATCGTTATTATTTCTAATCGTTATTATTATACTTTATAACATATGATATATCCATTTACCTATTGAAAGCTTGGCGCATTTTGAAAACATGTAATAAGTGTGTACTATACAATAGAGGATCGAAGGTAATTTTTTGGGCCCAAAACAATAAGTCTATTTTCATCGACTTTCCAAGAAAAAACGAGGAGCTTATGAATTTGGGGCGAATAATTATTTTTTAATAATAATTTAATAATAATAAACAACTCTAATAAGAAAATATATATAATATCTTTCTGATGTTTGTGTTACACGCAGAATACATTAAAATGGGTACAGAACAATTTAAAAAAAAGATATCCATTGGAACCCACAGAGTAACCGTTTTGAAAAACATTATTATTGATTTAATTATCGATAAATATGTAATCATAATCAAATATTCCAGGCGATAATCACAAGCAATGGAAAATTGACTCCGCCGTTCGAGTATATCAACGAGTTGAGGCAGTCCAATCAGTAAGTGTGATAATTACCTATTATCGAAAAAAATATTTTTTAGTAACATTATAAAAGCGTTGTATAAGATGAACAATATTTATTAATCATTATGATAGTTTCAATCACTTTTTAATATAAAAAAAATATTCAACTTTTTCTTAATTACCGTATTTTTTTTGATAACTTCGCTTTTAATACAAACAATATTTCCTGTAATAAGATTATCACATCTTCAGAAGTAGAACCACCTATAACATATACATATGTTAAAACCGCATCGAAATGATTCCAGCCGTTCCCGTCACAAAGTGGAGGGTCACGACCAACAAGCGCCCATCACTATTCTGGGCAGCGGACTCGTGTCTGCACCAGTAGTGGAATACCTCGCTAGAGACAAAAATGTTGCTGTTACTATTGGTAAAGATATTCGTTCTATTTTCTTTAAATTTTTCTTATGTAGTGTTTTCAACAGTTTATTGGTTAGCAAAAACAAATAATTTTGAGCCTATTAAGAACTTTTTAATATATAGATAAGATAAGAAAGTGTTTTAATCAATTTAAAAGAAAATCTTCTGAAACGAGCCAAGTCTTCTTATTTAAATATTTCTTATTAAACTTAAAAGGAGCTATTTAATAAATTAACAATTGATCGACTAGGATCAGTATCCCAAAAGGACTCTTTATCTAAAAGTCACGAATAGGGCTTTGGACATATTATACCATAAGGGTATATTACCCCACTTATTCTAAAAAATAACTTTTAAAATAACTTCATTCTAGCATCACAATTCAAAGAGGAAGCGGACGCACTAGCCGAAAAATATGGCGTACGATCTGAATACATTCAAGCTAACGACGAAAGTGCTTTACAAGCTATTGCCAAGAAATCCAGAGTCGTAGTGTCATTATTGCCGTATAATCTCCACGGAGCTGTAGCCAGGGCTTGTGTGAATGCAGGAGCTCATATGATCACAGCGTCCTATGTACAACCTGAAGTTCAGGAACTTCATAATGCGTGAGTTTATTTTTACTTTGGTACACAATTTCCACTAGGTTCTAAAGTTTTGTCTTGACAAGGCCTAAAAGTACGGCATCAGACATGTGTTCAATCATGAAGCAGTAGAATGAAATATCCGTGCCACATATGTTAACACTTATTTGATCACATATTTTATACGAGCTCTCGTCAAGAAATCCAGAGTCGTAGTGTCATTATTGCTCTACAATCTCCACGGAGCTGTAGCCAGGGCCTGTGTGAATGCAGGAGCTCATATGATCACAGCTTCCTATGTACAACCTGAAGTTCAGGAACTTCATAATGCGTGAGTTTATTTTTACTTTGGTACACAACTTCCATTAGGTTCCATAGTTTCATCTTGACAAGGCCTAAAAGTACGGCATCAGACATGTGTTCAATCGTGAAGCAGTAGTATGAAATATCCATGCTACATATGTTAACACTTATTTGATCACATATTTGAGCACATGTCTGGCGCCGAGTATACGAGCTCTTGTCAAGAAATCCAGAGTCGTAGTGTCATTATTGCCCTTCAATCTCCACGGAGCTGTAGCCAGGGCCTGTGTGAATGCAGGGGCGCATATGATCACAGTATCTTATGTACAACCTGAAGTACAGGAACTCCATAATGCGTGAGTTTATTGTTATGATACAAAACTTCCAGTAGGTTCCATAGTTTTGTCTTGACAAGGCCTAAATTACTGCATTAACTTATACTTTGCTGATCACTAACTATGTCGTACGAGCTATCGCTAAATTTGGAATCGTCTTGGTTTCATGACTGCTCTATAATTTACATAGCACTATGGTCAGAGCCTGTATAAATTCAGGAGCCAATTTGATCATAGCTACGTAGTTCGTATCTACAACCTGAAGTTCAGGAACTTCAACTTCACTGAAAATAAACTTCCTTAATTCTTATTTTGATACACAACTTCCAATAGGTACCATAGTTATAACTTGTCAAAGCCAAAATTACCTCATTAATTATTACATCAACAAATTTTTGTTAAGAAAATGTCGTCGATTTCTGTAGTGTCGTTATTGTCATACAATTTAGATGAAGGTGCTGCACAGGAATTAAATATGAACTATTGTATTTAGTTTTATTACAACAAAAGGATTTAAATCAAACCTGTTAAACCTGTAGAATTTTTCAATATTTTTTTATATACCTTTCAGTTGATGTTTTACTTTTGTGAAGGCTGTAATTTCCTTTAATTAAAGAAACACAATTTGTTAGTTAGTAAGCAATATTTTGTAGAATGTAATGTGTATTCTTTGTTGGAGATTCTTGAAATAAAAATAAAATAAAATAAATAAATTGGTTTAAGTGCCAAGGATGCCGGAGTAACCCTTCTCAATGAAATCGGTCTAGACCCTGGTATCGACCATCTTCTTGCGCTAGAATGCATCCACGACGTACAGTCTCATGGTGGAAGAATTGATTCTTTCGTATCTTATTGTGGAGGTAAGAAAAATTGGTTTATATAAAGTAACTAAAAATTCACAAGTAGTAAAATGTTATTTTTGAATATATTTTTTTATTGATTGCTGATCATGATGCTATGAGCTTCAATATCTATCGTTCCTACGATTCGATTAGTGAAACAAATAAAAATGGATCATTACGCATTTACGATATTATAGAAATATCATAAAACAATTTTGTTTTTTTTTAAATATATGGAATAAAATTTACATCTATCTCGACAAATATTATAATGAGGAATACTTTGTTTATTTGTTTGTTTGATTGTAATGAGGGTCAAAAACTACTGTACAGATTTTAAAAATCCTTTCACTATTCGAAAGCTATATTATCCACGAGTAACATAGACTATATCTTATAGGATAATATTATCGTTGACAGGTTTGCCAGCTCCCGAATTCAGTGACAACGCTCTTCGCTACAAATTCTCGTGGTCTCCACGAGGCGTTATACTTAATACTATATCAGCTGCCAAATATCTTAGCAGAGGACAGGTAAAAAACTATTATTAACTACAAATATTTATTTCTCTTATCAATGTTATTACTAAAAATTATGTTTATTTGGGTATATTGAAACCATTATTGAAAATACCACAAAATTTTGTATCGTTTTACACCTATCGTTAAATACCTATTTCAGTACACAACGATATTCTCTATATTTGAAAAGTTTTTGGACACTTTAATAGAGGAAAATCTATTGTAGTAATATGAAGCTGGATAGTTTGTTTGTTGAAAGAATCTTTTGTGTTTGATAGACCGTTATATAGTATAACCACAGATAATATAATACTATACTGTATAACGTTATGCTACGTGAGCGAAGTTTAGCCTAACTATAGCTAGTTATAAATAATTGAATGTAAGAAACGAGACGGACATAAAGTGTTTTATATTTTATTTATTGTAACATATAATTTCCAGATCGTAGAAGTTTTAAGTGGCGGTGAACTGATGTCAGTAGCTCGTGAACTAGACTTCCTCCCCGGCTTCGCCTTCGAAGGCTTCCCCAACAGAGACAGCACCAAGTACTCTTCGCTGTATGGAATCGATGACGCGCACACTATGTTCAGAGGCACTTTGAGATATAAAGGTAAGCTTAATATGGAGTAATGTTGCCTCGCGTTGTAATGTACAAATCAAGACCTTTCATTTGATACCACACTTGGCTATATTCTTAAGAACTTCGCCTCTTTCACCCCCCTATCTTTATAACCCTCCATCAATTTCGCTCATATTTGAACTCGAAATTTTCTTTTGTAAACTATTCGCCTATAAATGACACTCAAGTGATCGTCGGACGAAGTTTTTCATACATACAAAATACAAACATGCAAATATGCATACATACAAACACGCACGTAATCGTTATACACTTACAATCTGTAAGCTACTTTATAAATGAACAAAACATTGTCTGGGCTGAAAAGTTACTTACAACATTGTATGATCTGACCATCGCATCGTAGTATCGTATAAAAAGTTATTAAATAAAGATATGTTTCAGGTTTCGCAGAAACGATTAAAGCGATGCAACTCTTCGGTTTCGTAGACCCCAACCCACATCCTTCTCTCCACCCTGAAGGACCTCAGATCACTTGGGTAAGTCTTAGCTAAACTTACCAATATTTTTCATGATATACAAAAAATTCAAAAAAAGTGTTTTAAAATAGTTACCCGTCGGCCACCATTATACTTTATCATGTATGTTCACTTTTTTCTTATTATTACTAATTAAATGCTTAAAATTTTAATTCCAATTTTGGGATGAATGTTCTATAAAATATCCATGTGGTATTATTTAATTTGATCATGTTTGTTAATATTTTATTTAGCGCCAATTCGCTTGCGAGCTTCTCGGGCTTATGGACTGTTCGATATTCTACGAGAACCTGAAGACGCGGCTGGTGGAGAGGATCGGGGCTACCGGAGCTCAAGCTATTGAATCCCTGGGCTTCTTGAGCGAGGAGCCTGTGGTCAAATGTGGATCACCTTTGGACACTATTAGCCATTATCTTGGAAAGCGGTTACAGCTCGGTAAGACATCAATTTAATTGTCTACGTAGAATAATTAATTAATTTATTTTTACAATACAGGTTTTCATTACATTTTATTGAGACATTTTTTCAAGATAAGATTTTACAATAACTCTGAAGTTGACTTGAAAAATTCACAATGTATTTTAAAAACAAAAATGGACCTAAAATAGAACCTTGACAAACGCCATTCTTTATTTTCGACTATTTACAAGTTCGTTTGCCATTTACAAGAACGGTTTAAATATTATGTTGTACATACATCACTATAGCATTGCAAGTTACGTATTCAATACCAAATAACTAACTTAATACATTGATATCAAACGATTCACACAATCAAATGCTATAGATATATCATAAAACATTCTTATGTGTATTTATTGCGATCACATTGAATATGTGTAACAGTTACAAGCTCAAGAATTGTTTTAAATAAAATATAAATTTTCAGAAAAAGACGAAACGGACTTCGTAGTGCTCCGTCACGAGATCGGCGTCACATGGAGTGACGGACGGAAGGAAAGGCGCGAAGTGACGATGACGGTGCGCGGCGACCCCGCCACGCACACCGCTATGGCGCGCACGGTCGGCCTGCCCACCGCCATCGCCGCTAAGATGGTGCTCGATGGTGAGACTATAACAAATAAATATAGGATTTTTCATTTAACGTGTCCTATATTTGAGTCGTACCAGTAGACAACGTAGTTCTCTTGCGGTGTCATCTAGAAAAGTTTAAGGAATAAAAAAAAACAAAAAGAAAAGGCGCGAAGTGATCGCTGTGGTACAAATAAATATAATAAATATAGGTTTTTTCATTAGGCATTTAATATCTTTAATTTGGACCAGGAGAGAATGGAATTCTCTTCCGGTTTCTGTCTTTTCTAGAAACTAGAAAAAATGCTAATGTGAATAAGTATTACTTAAGGTCTTCGAACATGTTATCACTTTCCACCAGGTATAAACATGAAATTGCGATGTAAAAATTATTAATGTTGATGTAAAAAGTATAAACATCAAATTGCGATGTAAAAATCTTTAAATTTGAATAGTAACAATGTGTGTGTGTCCTTGAAATTTTTTATTCATTTAAAAGATCTAATAATCCTCTAATCTGGTTGGAGTGCAACCAAAATAAACCAGTTGACCAGAATAATACCGTCAACGCTTTTCATTAAGGCAGCCCCATGAGCTAAAAACCCTAATGAGAATAAAATAAAATATAAAATGAATACTAAATTCATTAAAAGCAAAAAAAAAATAAAAAAGGAAGAAGTAAAAAATTCAAAGGATCAAGATCAGACTAAAGAATCTTTTTGGTTTCAATCAAATCTTGCTTGCTGATTTATTAAAAATATTAAAGGCAATCATATTAAATATATTTTCATTTACAGGTGAAATTCAAGAGCGCGGTGTAGTACTGCCATTCGCGCCAGTCGTATACAAATCACTTTTGTCGAGACTCCGATCCGACGGTATCACAGCTAGAGAAGTTTCTAGACCCCTTAATTAAAAATATTCGAATATGTTTAGCCAATTTTTATATATGAGCGTCAAAATATATTATCCTCCGCGTAGAATTAATAAATTAATTTATATTGTCAATAAATTGAACAGAATTAGGATAATGTTAATTTCTATTTATAAATAAGATAAAGATAGTCAGTCCCCTTTACGCTTGGAATTTTGATGCGATTTATATGTTGATGTTTTGTATGTATGTATTCAGATTTTGAAATGTAAAAAAAACAATCTTAGTTGAACTTTTTTTCCTATTAAACATATGTGTATGTTTTTTTGAAACACACTGTTACAAATAACTTACCAGTTATTAACTTATTTAAATACATTACGCCATTTTTATATGAGAACTTTTTGAAAATAAGGTTAATGAGTCTGAATTACGTTGCATTGATTCCATGATAACTATTTTGTTTTTGTAAATATTGTATTGAGTATAGTCTCATGTATTATGATTGTGTTTATGTAAGATAAACTTTAGGTTAAGATCCAAGCCACTTATAAATAAAACATTTAAAACAAGAGGGCGTATTATTTTGCTACCTTATCTTTGTCGTATAGATTTAGTAAATCATTATTTAGTATGTTCTTATGTTCATTCTTACACATGCAAATCCTTATTTAATAAAAAATGTGACCTAGGTCACCCGTGACAACGCTCGACGTAAAGTTTTCGAAATAGTTAAAAAATAAATGCATTGACCGCGTTTAAATTCCGTTAAAAGTAATTTTAATTCAAAAATTATTTTATTACGAAAACTCAAGAATTCCTAAAGGCTACAGATTGTTTTAGATCTCTACAAAAATAACTGGGAAACATATACATAACAAAACAATACTTTTTAGTTAACCATAGATAACTTGATTGAATGCCGAATAGATGGCTCGGCAAGAAAAAAACACAACAAAAGTTTTTGATTTCAGCAAGGCATCCGTTGAAATGAAAATATTGATATGCAGTAATGTCAACTGGAAGAAAAAGGTTTGACATGCTTGTCATTCAAATATCATTTTTTTGCTAACCTAAAATGTTTTATCAAATGACCTGATTTTGCTATTTTGTAATATTTTTTCACGGTATTTTTATAAATTTACGAAGCTAAATCCCGATTGTGTCGAGACGCGTCCGATATATTTGTTGAGTTTTTTTAATGAGCGGCAACTTTTAATGATGACTATGCGCTAGGCCGTTTTAAAATGGAAAACGACCCGAATAACACTGTAAGTAGATAGGCACAATCGATGACAATATTGCGTTATAAAAATTATGAAAAACGCCGGCAAATCAACAATGTAGTATAGTTTTATAGTTTTATAAACATGATGATAAAATCTACAAATACGGTTTGTTGTCGAATACAGATATCTTTAGGACATAGATACACAATAATCTAAGTGTAGGTAAAACCGCTGATACGTTGTAATTAAATATAAAGTTACAATATAGCTCTGCATCTGCAATTTCAACGAGCAATTCAAAAGTTAAGTGAGGGCAATCCCGGATCTTAGTTTTTACGTGGGGCAATAGATAAGAAATGCCACCCGCGACCCGCTATCCGCTGTTACTTTAAAAAAAAATCTTTATTACCACAAATCTTTGTACATTAAAAATACAATATAATATTATATCATCCCGACATCGACGGAAAGAACGCGCTTTCGAATTTGAAATTGCAGCCTGAATTTTAATTGTATTTGCTTTCTCCCCTACATCCAGCCCTGAGTAAGTAATTAAAGTTCATTTGTAAGTATATCTATAGTCTAAAAAGTTAATGCTTTGGTATTCAGTTGGCCTTGAAAATAAATTACATGAAGCGTCGCTACATTTGGCCTAAATTATTCAAATACGAGTTAAGTTTAATAATGCACCATTATTTACTAAATCAATAACAGTTATGTGAACAGCAAACCGCGGGTCGCGAGACTGGGCGCTGCATGTCGGTGGCGGCGATGCAGGCGCTACACCGACTGCGCGAGTGCCGCCTGCTGTGCGACGCCATCGTGCGCGCGGACGACGGCGCCGCCTTCCCCGTGCATCGCGCGATACTGTCCGCCTGCAGCCCATACTTTCTGTGAGCATTCCCTTAACTACTTACTAGTTTGTGAAAGTATATCGCGTCAGCTAAGCGAGTGCCATCTACTTTGCGACGCAATCGAGAGCGCGGAGTACGGAGTCACCGTCCCCGTGCAGCGCGTTCTCTCCACCTGCTGTTCAAACTCACTGTTAAACTTACGTTGTCACTTACAAACTAGTCATTTGTAAGAGCGAGAAACGGTATAATTTTTCTTATCAGTGAGTATATTGTATGTAACAAACTGGAGTTAAGACTACCATCCAAGAATTCTTCAAGTCACACTTCTTATGTGGCCATTTCAAATGCGTTTGCATTGCACCAGCTAACCGAACGCTGCCTGTTGTGCGACGCTAGTGTGCGTTCACAGCGTAATACTGTCCGCCGGCTGTCCATACTTTATGTTAGCATATTAGGTAAAAACTACATAGGAGTTCGTTTCACAGATACTGATATGACTGAAGCACTCAATTACTTATATGGCAATATAGGCCACGCATCACAATTCATATAATCGGTCTATGAGAATATAAACAAAATCCCGATCTTGTAGAGTTGTAACTAGTATCGTTTAACAATTTAATTTGAGGTTCATTGCCTTTTGAACTTTGCTATTATAATATGTATATAATTTAATATAAGAAGTTAAAATTATTTCTTGGCTAATTCACAATTCGTAAAAGTTGAGTGTAGAAAATTCTTTGTAGTTTTTCTATATTATTTCGTACAGTTTGATATGATGAAATAGTATGATTATCATAAATTTTACATTAACGCGATCAATGAAGTCAATGTGCTGTCTAGAAAAAAATATTTACTTTTCTGTATGGAATAACAAACATAAGCGCATCTGATTATATATTATCGTTAATTGCATATTTGTTTTTGCGATCTGTTTATAATAAACTTAGGCCGATGTTATGAACATAATCAGTTTGGATAACCTTTTCTTGAGTGAATTCTACGATATGTTAGATCCATGTAATAAGTACTACATTATATAAGTGCTAATGCATGCACTTTTCTGAAATGTAACAATAGAAAATACATGATAATTTATTCATTAACAGCCTTACTTGTAAACGTCTCTCAATTTTGAGATACCCAGTTAGGTGTTGTTTAAGGTTTTTTTCACTTTTAAACCCAATTCAGCGTAGAGAGGTGATTAAACAACTGTTAAAAAATGTCAAAATTTAAGAGACGTCCAACCCTGTTTTAAGCCTGTTGATCGACAATATGGCGGATGTTTTATCAATCAGCTGATCATATTTGACGCTTTGACGTACGAAAGAGTATGTCGAAATTGGTGTTTATTTATTTATTTGAATAACAATAAAAATGGGCTACGATAATTTACTTGCTGATTTTTCGATTTAAGTATGTGTTCAAAAAAAGATGCATTCAGAATACGCCGGCGTCAAAAAACAAAAAAAAATTCGTCGTGTCTGGAAGCAAAGCAATTTTTATACAATAATTCGAGGCTTCTATCATTTTATCAAGACCATAATACCTGTTTGTTTCATGCTGAATAATTTGGGCATACTATATTCAGCGGACTAATTTGATCAAGGTATTTATGAAAATTATAAACAAGACAAATTTGATCATGGTACTAATAAAATATTATGCATATTTAACTCTTTATTTTAATTATTTCCAGATAGCTTAGGAATTGAAAACTCAAATAATGCAATGGGCCTTAATAACTCGGAGATGAAAATGAATGAAATAAATATGAACAAATATATCAATATTTAAAATAATTTTAATGATTAAACATATTTTTTGTTTTTGTAAATTAAAAATTTTTGATTTTGTAGTACTCCTCTTCCAATCGCATAGTGCATTTTTTATTAATCTCCCTGTCCTTTTGTATCCTGATATCATGAGTCTGTTTTTATTATTTCCCTGCTGTTCTTTTGTCAATCAGAACAGTTGGTGCTCATGGTCATCACAGTTATTTGATTTTTCACTTCCTCCTCACTCCAATTTATTGAGCGTTAATGTTTTATTGGTTATTGAATTCCTTTTTATATAATTTATATTTATAAGATAAATAATATAAACTGACAAATATTTGAAGATTTTCCGTCAATCAAACGTCATACTCACAAATAACACCTCCATGATCATTCATTTTCCACATTATTTTACAAAATTATCGTGAATTGCGGGCATTATTTCCTGAATGTTGCTAGAATAATTAAATTTGACGTTACTTACTTGAGAGAGCGCTGAGACGGGTTTATAAGTAAGAATTTTTAAATCGTTGTTTAGGACGTAGAGAGTTACTCAATTAAGAGGTAGTTAAGCAACAAATCAAGCATTTTTTATAAGTAAGGCTGTAAAAGAATACCTACTTAAAACTTAGCTAAAGAAAGAAAGAAAAAAGTTTTATTTGTTCCATTTCAAACCGTACCTTATAATAAAGATAATAAATGTTAATATTAAAAAATATGCTTCTGTACGGTACTGTAACAGTCCCAAACTAGGACATTACTCAGCATATTATGCTGTAATGCCCTGAAGCTTTGCAGCGCTGATTTTCAGTAACTTTTAATCATTTGACAGTCACATTTGAAGTGTCAATCCACTTAATTGTATTTAGCACAAGAAAACGTAAACCAAACGTTAGTCTTTTTGAATATTAACACGCTTCTTACTTACTGATTCCAAATTAAATTAATATAAATTTTGCACTATATTTCGCTTTATATGAGAAAAGCCAAGGTGAATAGGTTCCTCCTCGGCAGGCATGGTCATTAAAGGCCGCATCTCTGCTACCATCAGGCATGATCGCGGCCAAATGTCTGGCGGTCTTATATAAAAAAAAATTGGACCTTTTATAATTGGCAAACTAAAAGTCCAATACATCTCTAGGGCTCTGTTCACAACAACGCTCCACTCCCGCGAACAAAGTGACGTGCTCATATCCGGCGTGCGTTCCGAGATCCTCCTGCTGCTGATCGAATACGCGTACCTCCGGCGCATAGACGTGACCGACACCAACGTGCATGAGCTGCTGATGACTGCGGACTACCTGGCCTTCCTGGGGGTGCTGCAACTGTGCTGCGATCACCTGAGGACCTCGCTCAACCCTAAGAACTGTTTGGGTATCATGATGTTCGCCAGGTGTTTAATTGCTTTATTCTATTGACAATAAATTCTAAATAAGATATTTTATGACAATACATAAAATTTTTTATTCACTGAGGCTTTAATTAACGGATTAGGGGCTAAACGGAAATAATTTATTTAGGTCAGTCTCCGGATAACCTTTTAGATAAAGTATCTAGTATATTTGATAATAGAATCTATCTTGTAACCATACTAAAGAAAAAATATCTATCGATTTGGTTACAAATCGTTCGAACCCCTATACACTCATTATATGTATATCATTATATAAAGTAAATAAATTACTCATATTTTAAAACTCATACAAAGTTAATGACACATGCCTACATTAAAATATGTAGTCATAAGTGAAAATCAAAAGACGTTTCAGACGCGTGTTCTGCTACAAATTAGAAGCTGACGCGAGGCGATATTTGTTGCGGTATTTCGTGACCGTGGCCACACAGAGTGACGAGTTCCTGCACTTGCCACTCGAGGAGCTCAACAGCATCATACTGGAAGACGAGTTGAACGTGAAAAGCGAAGAGGCGGTGTGGGAATCGGTTCTGCGATGGGTTAATTATGAACGTGACGCGCGTTGGCAGCATACTGTGAAACTAATGGGCAGTATACGACTCGGGTTGCTTGATACACAAGTTAGCAAATTCTATTATTATTTCTATAATACTGCTAGTACCACATAAGTCACCCCTTAGGTCCGGTTCCTATAAAAGACGGAACGTCATAGTATAACAGATACGAATCGTTTTCATTAATAAGCGATTATAATAATCAACCAATCGGAACCAAATTTTGCTATTTATGTTAACGTCACGTTTATTATAGATACGCTTAAGACTTACGCCTAGTAGGATATTGTACTGTCCATAAGTAAAACGACTCATTTTATTTTTATAAAAAGTAGGTATTACTGTAATGGGTAACTGGCTGTATATTCCACAGTTCTTCCTAGAAAATGTGAAGGACCACCCATACGTGACGGGCAACGAGAACTCACGTCCCATAATTATAGAGACGCTGAAGTTTCTCTATGACCTGGAAATGATCGCGCAAAGGGACGGAGAGGTGGCCACACCAGAGATCGCCCGCCCCAGGGTGCCACATGAGGTTCGTTAATACTGAGACGATGTAGATACTGTTATACTTTACTGAATGGAGAACTAAAGATTGTTTTACGATGTTTTTTAAGATTATGCATAAGCATTTTACGGCACTACTCTGCTTATAGCTCTGGCTATTTCGATGAGAGATTCAAGAAGCGGTTTATAACTCTTGAATCGTGGACAACTTTGTCCTAAATCACCCTGTTAAGTTTGGTTAAAACAAAATAGCTTAAGTGCAGACATTTCTAGGTCTTATTTGCGATTGGTGGGTGGAGCGGTGGTTCACCAACGGCCTTTATCGAAACCTACGACACAAGAGCTGATCGGTGGATCAAGGTTTGAAAGCATTATTGCCATAATTCATTCAATAAACGCGGTCAGTGAAAATACTTACCCAATTTATATAGGTTACAAATGAGAGAGTTTATATAAAGGTTATTTAAAATTTAAATTATGATACCAAAAAAATATCTACAATATTTTTGTATGCAAAAAATCACCTAATCAGAACAAACAATCCAGAAACGAATCGTCATCATCAAACAAAATGAGGCGTAATTTTAATGTTAGGTTATCTTACAATATCATTCAATATTATATAATAAACGAACCTTATCTAGAGGGTGGGGCTATTGTACCATAATACAATATTGTGATTATTTATCATTGAGTTTTAAACGCAATTAGAACACAACAAAGCATGACTATCACTGATACTTTGCATGTTTTCGAAACAATGTAGTCTATAAAAAAAAACTTTTGCCAAGCGTAATAATATTATCATAGTAATAATTAAACGTAATTTTGCATTGTTAAACATTGGTATGATAAAAAACGATGTCATTAAAGTTCATTCCAATATATTTGCGCATTTGAGAAATCCAATTAACGTTTGATATCATAGGTGAACCTATGTTACTCACTACAAGATATTATTTGTATTATAACATAATTGTTTTTTATTTCAACACCTTGGTTCGATTCTTGTTATCAATGAAAGCCTAGAACATAAATAAGGTTATCGTTTGTGGTTATATGAATAAGGTTTTAATTTATTTAGAATTTTGTGATTTAGCAAAATGATGTAGTTGCCTTATATTATTATGAATTGTTATTTTTAAAGGTGGAAGAGGTAGACCCAGCAGGTCCTCGTGCCTACCATGGCACAGCTGTTCTCGGTTACTGCATCTATGTCATCGGTGGCTTTGACGGCATGGACTACTTCAACTCCTGCCGGTGCTTCGATGCCGTCACGAAGACATGGCGTGAGGTTTGAAAATATATCATTTGGCGTAGACCGTCCAACTAGATAGCAACTTACCATAAGGGATATTCTGGTTTCCACTGTCATTTAGGTCTGTGACGATTTCTATGTTATAGTTGATCACTTAACATTAGATTAAAATTTCATCACTAATAAACACGCAAAGAATATATGAGCACTTAGGTAATTTCAATTAAGGGATATGTAATTGTATAATATGTCCATAAATCTCTAGATAAAGGTCTAGATTCTAGAACAATCCGGTTCAAATGAGATAGACTTATAATAAAACAAGCTAGAATAAATCACAAACACAGATATATTGCTTATTCTACTTATATGGTTAATAATAATAATGTTCGGTTCATACATGAGAGTTTTATTATTGCTATGAATATACTACTACTGTTGTATGTTATTAACACACTTAAGAATATAATTATAAGCCTTTCTTTTAAATGCTACGCTTTTTATACTCCCTTTTTATAGCTATGCATTTGTTATCGAAGAGAAGCGTCTTCTAACATAAGTGGACTTCTCACTTAGAAAGCAACAAACAATTTTTATTTTTATTTGTTTTTATTATTTTTTAGTATATGCGTTAATGTATTAAATACGATAAAGATGAAAATTTAGTATTGGAATTGAATGATTTGGGTTGCTTGGTTGGTTGCTAATAATGCGTATGCGTTGGGTAAAATAATAAATTTTAGCAACGTTCCGCATTATTTGCCATTTTTATACTAGACCATGAAGGGATCATATTAATTTACAATAAATGATAAGAATTCTATGAACGTCGCTTCGCCATATGAGAATATCGACAATTTCATAATCTGCAAAAAATATAATGATCTTACTGGTTTTCCTCATATCAATAAACAAATCTACTACCGAACTTACTATACAAATAAAAGATTGTACGCTATGATGTCTTTTTGTTCTTTTGTACGCTTTATAGTTGTCGTAATGTTGTAGTGATGATAGACAAAAGAGACCACGATATGGGACTCAAAGCTGCGAGTCGTTGAAAAATCAAGCTTCGATAGGGTAATACAACAAGAGTCGGTGTCTGAACCAGTCATTCATATCTTTATCGAAATTATAGGTATGTTTCAGCATAATAAATAAATAAATAAATTCAACCTTATTTCTTGATAAATAAATGAATGTATTTATTATGTATGTTGAAACATACCTATAATTTCGATAAAGATGTGACTACCTACTTATACTATGCAACTTTTCCTAATTTTTGGGTTGTTTGGAAGAGATCGCTGTAAGCGATAAGACCGCCACTTGCACTAATCACTTTTATTGCTATACCTTGTCGTGTTGTATCCTTTCTTTGTGCAATAAAGAATTATTTATTCATTCATTCATTCATTACTTTTACTATAGGTGGCGCCAATGAACGCTCGCCGCTGCTACGTGTCCGTAGCGGTGATCGGCGAGACGATATATGCGATGGGTGGCTACGACGGCCACCACCGGCAGAACACGGCGGAGAAGTTCAACCACCGCACCAACCAGTGGTCGCTCGTGGCGCCCATGAACGCGCAACGGTCAGACGCGAGCGCAGCGGCTTTGGACAGTAAGTGATTTTTAAACTAATAATATATTAGTAGCAGATTACAATACCGCCAGAATATCGCGGAAAATCAAGATCAAAGCAAGCAGTAGTCGCTCGTGGCGCAAATGAACGCATAGCGTTGGGTACCACTGCAGCTGCAGTTGATTGTGATTGTGTATTAACAGATTGTTAGTATACTGCAACTAAAGGACGACCACCAGAGCAAGAAGTTGAACCGTCGTAACAACGGGCAGTGCCTATACCTTAGCGCTTCTGAAGCGTTTGTAGGTGCACTGGATGATACGTTATTATAACTCTTATATATTACTTATATTGTTGTTATCTTGGTAATCACTACCATTAATATTGTGAACTTTCCTACATCTGAAGGTTGGCAGAAATCGCTCGTCAGCGACAAGGCTGCCTTTTGTAAACTTACTCTGTGTGTGTTAATTGTTGTTTTGTAAACATTTCAAATTTTGGTGTAAGTATACAATAAAGAGTATTCCATTCATTACAGGGCTGGGTAGTAATAGATTCAACAAACCTATATTTATGTAAACTTAATTTAAGGGAACACTCGCCTTACCCAAAACAAAAGCCTACACTCAACTTTCTTCCTCTATCTTTCTCAAGACAAAATCTACATAACGGGCGGTTTCAACGGGCAAGAGTGCATGAACAGCGTGGAGGTGTACGACCCGGACACCAACCAGTGGACGAACCTCGCGCCCATGCGCTCGCGCCGCTCCGGCGTCTCGTGCATCGCGTACCATAACAAGGTAGCTAGGTATATGTTGCTCTTGCTGTGTCATATTATCACGATTTATTTTTTTTTTACTACCCGACTGCGATAGAAACAGGGAGAAAGAAGGGAGATATTGATTTTTTTTTCGTACCATAGCAATATTGGTATCAAATGTAAGCTAATAAAAATAGGTACCGTTATTCTTATTTCTCCCTTTTAAGTTTACAATTTTTTTAATAGGCTCGTGTGTTGTAAACCATTTTGCCTATATTCAAAGAGACATAAAAATATAATCCATGAAATAAAAAAATATAAAAAGATTATAACGAAAACCATAATGATTTACGTATTAAAAAACGTATGAATAACAAAAAACAATACATAGTTAATAATAGTTTTCATTTTGATTTGAATTCTTATTCAATTTATTCATTTACAGAGTGACTTAGTTTCTATACTAGAGTATAATAATTGGGCTGTGTTCATTGATATTGCTGTAAATTAGAATCTATTCATCTTGTTCTTCTAGATTTCTCTGCAATAAAATATAGTTATCAGACGCAAGTTAAGATAAATTTAATTAAATACTGCAGTCTAATAACGACCCCTTTACACACATCCATTCAATGAAGCTATATTATTTCATGGGCAAAAAACTTTACACCAAGACGTCATTTGCAACAGATTGTAAACGACGTAAAAGTTATCACTGATTTAACGGAATCGTCTAAATATTTTTGGTACAGAGAAAGGTACATCCTTGATGACAGAACGCTTAAAAATTTATGAATAATATTTTTTAGTTTTATTTTAAACGCATTGTCCATTACGTGTATGGTGAAAAAGTGACGCGTCCAAGTGTACAAGACCCTTAAATGCACTCACAGAATATAATTACTTCCCTATACTCTATTTTATTACTTGTTGTTGCTATGCTTATATACTCTGTCTCTAGCGTAGAGGACAGTTACGTTTTTTAACTAGTTTAAACCAGTAAAAGCCTTCCGAATTTATCTCTCTATTATTTTCTACACATAATTTGATTTAAGTATACATAAACCAGATCTCATCCAAAGTCTCCACACTAAAACAGTCTCGCGAGGTCGTGTGAAAGTCAACTTATATCTGCAAAACCTATATAAAGTTGACATTCATACGCCCTCGCGAGTCTATAAATCGGTGAGCGCGCTTCTGCCTAGGTAATGTTCAAATATTGATACCTAACGTTTACACCTGCAGTAAGGATGCATGCTTACTGCATGCACCTCCGAACTAGTATAAACTGTATGTTGGAGGTCAGTTTCTTCACAAATCATTACAACGGATAAAGATAAATATAGGGTAGAATAATATGGAAAATAATATAAAACATTCCATAATATAGTATATAGATAAATTCATCCACAAATACGCGCCCCACTATTCTTTAAAATCGTTGACAGAAAATATACAGAATATGTATGCAAGCCTCCGTTTGTGTAAAGTTTTGTAGGTACACACTCGTTACCCATGTGAGCACACGCAGACTAAAATAAATAAGAATAATCAGAACAAAGATGGCACTATCTATAATTGAAAGTATAAACATGTGTTTTCCTTTAAATAATAAGTAAAACATTCCAGATATACGTGATAGGTGGTTTCAACGGTATATCGAGGATGTGCAGCGGCGAGGTGTACGACCCGGCCACGAACGCGTGGTCTCCGGTACCCGACATGTACAACCCTAGGAGTAACTTCGCGATAGAGGTCATAGATGACATGATATTCGCAATCGGAGGCTTCAACGGCGTCACCACCATCTACCACGTCGAGTGTTATGACGAGAAAACTAATGAATGGTGAGAATATGAAAATTGTTTATTAATTACTGTATGGCGACGGGTTAGAATACATATGTTGCCACCCCATTTTTACCCGTGGGTGTCGTAAGAGACGACAGAGGATAATTCTGCTGCAAAAAAATCTTCAGCAATAAAAGAGTGAGAGCCAGTAAGCTTACACAGGCCACCTGTGTAAGCTTACTGGCCTTACTGGAGGGGTACTCCAGCAGAAGATCGGCGTAAAGTAGTATTGCACTGTGTTTCGTACAGTGAGCGGGTGCCCGGAGGCCTGCATTCCCATCCCATCCTGTTCTACTCCTCTACCATTATCCCATCATTAATCCCTGTAAATTAAATGTCAATTACCATTAAGTTATATTCAATTTCTCCTGTAAAACTTTTCAATTTTAGTAAAGTTCATTTCTCCATTTTCAAAGGTACGAAGCGACCGACATGAACATCTACCGTTCAGCGCTATCCGCTTGCGTGATCATGGGGCTTCCCAACGTGTACGATTACATTCACAAGCACCGCGAGCGGCTCATGGAAGAGAAGCGACAGAAGATACTCCTCTCGGAGACCGCCAGGCACCCGCAGCATCGCACCGCCCTACCTGATGTAAGATGTTTTTATTTGTATCTGTGCGCCTGAATTCTGACACATTAGAATACTTACACATTGGAATAATATAAGATCGCTCTTATGAATGTGAACGCTCTTATATGTGTCTTATGGAGGTGAATCAAATCTCTGAAATTATCACAGACTCTTTATCAAACTTGGTCCATAATTTTTCACACATTAGTGTAAGTACACTTCGTGGGTGACTGCGTTTGATTGATTATGAGGTATCATTTGAAGATTCGAACCTGATACTTTGGTGATTTTATTTCTTATACTTTCCACGAAATTCCTACTGATTATATACGTTTATAATAATAAACGCGAAAATTTTGTGAGTACGGATTGATTTATGTTTGTTACTCTAAAAAGCAACTGGACGCATCTGGATGAAACTTTAAGTACATATAGTTAACTGGTAAAGATCCAAAATAACACATGGACCATTTTTTATCCCGGAGTTTCCACGGGTTATCGGGCCTGGCTAGTCTTATATAACCCATCAGTGACCAGACTACTTCAGTTTGTACCTGTACTGAACAAAAATATTCATTTAATAGCAGATCCAATATCAAAATGTCTTTAACCTTGTTGAACGAACGCTGAAAATTATGTTGATTAGAATAGGTTACATAAAGTAAAACTGTACAGTTGAAATTACTTTTTTCCTTCTGGATCGAACTTTATCGGAATTTTGTTTATAAAACAAAGAAATAATTAATGATAATTCATTGGCAGAGGTCGACATATTATAAGAATAATACTGGAAACGATATATTAGCGCGCCATATGGAAAATATTGCCGTGATTCTTTTATTCACAATAACCTCTTTATATACTGAAATATTGCTCTCAAAGTTTGATATTAAGTCTAGCGTTAAAACAAAGTTTACAGTTAAATAATAATGAATATTTTATATCGTATTGATCAATCACATTTAATTCGGAAAAAAAAGAGAAAACAAGTTTCCGAAAGTAAAACTGTTTCAAAACAGCAGTAAGCAGCGTTAGATATAATTAGTATAATGATTTAGATTAAATATTTTATAATACGTCAGAATTAGTCATAAAACAAATGAAACCGTGCAGCCCGCCCATAAACAGTGGCAAGTGACTGCTCGAAGACCTCACGCTACACTAGGAGTTGACTATGTATTTGTTTTCTTTATTTAAATCTAGCTAGAATATGGTTCCAATTCAGGTCCATCTAATGGAAGACAACGACGACATGCTGGAGCAGCTCGGTCTGATGGAGAACCAGAACAACGACGCGCCCCCTCCGCCTCCGCCGCCGCCCCCTGTCCACCCCTTGCAGCCGCAGCCAATGGAGCAGGATAGAAACTAATATTGAATTGGTAAGTTGCGCGCAGAAGCGATGTAGTACCAAAAAATACGCCCTGAATTGACAAAAAATGTTGGCAGTTTAAGGAAACCAAATAAACAATAATCGCTCGTAATATTTGCGCTATACTGCTGCTTATAAGATAGTGGAAGTAGAACGATTTTGTTAAAAATTGTAGTAGAGTTGGATAACTTCTCGAATGTAGAGTAGGTACACATGATGGTTAACATAAAGTCTTTCATAGGAACAGTGTAGAAGCATCGGCCTTTAGCACAAACACACACAGAACGAAGGTCGACTAAGTAATATTATTATCAAAAGTGGTCGTCCGTAATTATTTCTGTAAGTGATAGACTATAAATGAGATCTATTAGCCCACATATTCGTACAGTCTGAATCAAAACAAAATATTGTTATTTTACCTATATTTTAGTATTAATGTTATTTTTTCTAATTATATTTCTCTGCATATTTAATATGACTATTTTGATATTGTAGTAGCTGATCCACCATAACATATATATAGCCTATAAAATGTAGCCTGTGTTACTCGTGGATAATGTAGCTTTCGAATGGTGAAAGAATTTTTAAAAATCGGTCCAGTAGTTCTTTCATGACAACAAAACAAACAAACACACTTTTCCTCTTTATAATATTAGTGTATATTGTATTAAAATCCTCAACTATTTGCGCAGGTAAAAGTATACGAGTATGTTTGTCAAGTGATATCTTAGAAATCCGTTTGACAAGTTGTGGGTTCGATTACCCGGTGATTATTAGCCTGAAAAAAATAGTAAAGTTTTATATTATCTGCGGCATAAATTATCGTAGTGCGACAAAATTATGTTACAGTGGCTAAAATAAACAGATTAAACATCTTGAAATTGACTAGGGTTTAGACTGTGAAAATCTAAAACACTTTGTTTCTTTTCTGTGTATTTCATATTATTTATAATTAAAAATGTACTGATTGCAGGTAATCTGTTAGAGCTGGAAATCATTGACATGCCCAACGTCTAGTCAGTACTAAGAAATATCTATTGATATAGTAAATGAAGCTCGTAGGAAACGCTATAGTCAAGTCCTTACATAATCAAAAAAAATTGTTTCGTAACCGTTCTTTATTTATAAAATATTTACAATTATTTTAGTAATTTTGCCATATTTTTAATGTGATTGATTTAATTTCATAATGTAAATCATACCTGTATTTTTGGAATAGTTTTTGAAAATTGTATCAAATTTTTAGGAATTATATGCTTCTGAAATTTTACATGTACGTTTATTATTGGAACTTTTGATATAGAGTCATATAAATGTGTCTAACCATAATCATCAAATATAATAAATTAGTTATAGCAAAATGAAACACCAGAACACGCCATCAAATTATATTGTTCCCATCAAACGGGAGATCACAATATAAGTTTGTACTATATGCAACCTTTCCAATGCCTTCCAACCTTCAAGTATCATAGTTTATGTACTCTGGGGCGTCTTTTACCTCGCTCAGGCCATTTGTTTCTGCAAGATTATTTGGAGAATCAAGCAACTGTTGCCAAACTCTTTCCGTCCAGGCCACGGCGGTAAAACAAGCTCCATTACTAATAAAAGCCCGCACGAGTACCGGACCGAGTCCCCGAGTCATACAACGCCAACCATCCGTTCGTATCGACTGCCTAAAACAATCCCAAGCACCTGCATATCTTTGTACGGCATCTCCTTGTAATCTTGACTTCACTACATCGATAGGATAAGATATTATCCAAGAAAATGCACCAGCTAATCCTCCTGCCATAAATACTCTCATCACAGATTGGTTTCCACGCGTCATAGCTTCATACGATACGAAATACACTGTAAACGCCGGGCTATCGCGGAGTATGGTTATGCCTAAGCCTCGAAACAATGCTTTGTGTCCGCCAGTTCTTAGAATATGTCGAGCTCCTGACCAGGCCCCAGTAGGCATAACTTCACCGGGTTTTGCAAGCTGTTGTCTTGTCTTGATTAATTCTATTGGCGCACATATAAAACTCTGTAGTAGTCCTGATATGCTTCCAGCTATTCCATGTGATATTAAAGATTCTGCATTCGGTAGCGCCCTAATTGTATTTCCATAAGAACCAAATACAATTGCGTTTATAGCTGCCACTCCTCCTAACGGGGCTCCAACTCCCCGGTACGCGGTCGATAGTGTTCCTCCTTTTAATAATGCTTTAGTACATTCCAATGCACTGCCTCTACCAGCTTGAATATGCACTTTTAAAGTGTCCAGTGGGTGCCCAACTATTATTCCGGCACAACCTGAAATTATAATTGTAAAAATTAGTGAAGTATGAGATACTCACCAGCTTGCTTTTAATAATACAAATAAAAATTGTATTTAGTCAAAGGATTAAAATAAATCAAATGAGTTACCTCCTATACATCCTGCTACGAAATCCAGAGCCATACTTCAGTGATAATAGTATAAGTAAGAACTCTAGCGTTGCCTAAAAATAAAAATAAAAAATATAATACATTTATTAATCACTTTTAAAAAACTTTTTTTAATATTCAATAGAAAAATAATAAGATACGGTTATATCAGTAACGATTCTAAAGCATTAACAAATTATTATCTTCCTTCAATTTAATTGTAATAACTGATTATAACGGAAAATTTCGAAAAATAAGGAATTTTTATATGGTATTAGGAGGGCAAAACAATTCTTACCAAGCTGTAGTTCAAATCAAATAATCGTAATGCGAATTCACGTTGCCTCCACCGGAGGTCACGCCAATGAACATATTGGTGGGAACAGCGTCCCGGTGAATCAGCGGACGGTGTTCTAGGATCAGAAGATTTACCACGAATGCGCCAGCGCCGGTCACCGGCCATGCGTCTGCTCCGGACCTTTCCACTCATTATCACTTTAGGTCACTCTTATCTTTAGGGGCATACTTGATAATACCTCCGACTCTAAACAATACATTTCAAAACTTCGTTACTTCAGCTGATTAAGTAAAAGATTACCATTTTCTTATTGCGTTGTTAAAGGAATAGATATTTTACTTGCACTTCGATTTAGGCATTCCCCTCAACGAGAGAGATTTCAATGCAATTATTGATAAAAGTCAACCAAACATAAAAATACCTATGCTAGCATATTATCGCAATAACGATTTTCCATACTTAAATCCAACAAACATCTTCAATTTAGTGCTAAATCAAGGATCTGGCCTTTTCTAATAACGCTTGCACAAACTAACAAAAACGATTCTTAAGCAAATCATAATTTTTCGGGTTTAAAATCCTAATATTACTTGGAAAGCAGATGTTTCTTTTTTCTTATCATGAGAATGCGAACGAATAGATGGTGACTGCATGAATTTCTGGAACGCACCACATGCCTACTATAAGTAAGCACATTGCACATCTTCCAGGCTTCCTATTGCATAGAAAATGCAAAATTCTAAACTATATTACATGTTAAAAATGATGAAAGGTAACTTTTCAATAAATTGTCATCTCCATTCTCCACCGTATGTTTATGCGACGTTATATCACAAAGAAGTTTTATGTGGTGTCTAGCTTATATAGTCATTTAAATATTATAGCGGAATGACTTATCTAATAGAGTGAATGTTTTGTATAAGCCATGAACGAAACGGAGGCTAACGTTCAGCTGCATAAAAGTTAGGAAAGTAGGCTACATGTTATTTTGAACCCTTACCTATAAGTATACCGTTTCATAATCGGTTTAGAAGTTTTTGTGTTAAGAGTAACAAACATACAAACATACATACATCCTTACAAACTTTCGCATTTATAATACATATAAGTCGGATACATTATTAAACATATTCGTGTTTTCTGTCTATAAAAAAAATATTCGTTGTATAGTAGGTACATGACTAGCGTGTGGCATTATTTTTAATATTGAAATCATAGTGCTTTAAGATTGCAACTGAAAGACTTGTATCCATGGTTATGATTTAATATAACAAATAAATAAATCACAGTTTACAGAAGCAGAATGTTAAAATTCATCATTGGCAAATAGTCTAGTAGTCTTACCACTAAAAAAAACAGAATGTCATTGTCAGTTGTCCATGTCAAAACAAATCTACCAATTTACCAAACTCAAAATAAAACATAAACACCACTGCTTTTTATTTATAAACATTTTATGCTGAATAGACGAATGAGTGCAGATGATACTACAGTTAGCAAAAGAAAAAAGAATGGGCTTGATTTCGAGAGCAAAATACCATTTACTAGAATATTCGAAATGCAACAAGAATCCAGTTTAGAAGTTACAAGATTCAATGAATTTAAACCACCAGAAAATCTCGATAACAATGAAAAAGAAGATATGCTTAGTGAAATTGATGATATCACAAAAGTTTGCCATATATGTTTTTGTTACAGCAATGATTTAATTTCGTTGGAAAATGTAGATAAAACATTGCCCAACATGTATTCGTACATTACATCGCTCGAAGTAAGTAGGAAGCTTTTAGTTTTACGTATATTTATCTCCGCCAGGCTCGTAATTAAATACCCAATCATTATACAATTACAGTACTCTCTAAGCTACAATCTGAATAAAAAGTAAGTGTCCAATTTTGTATAGTTAGTTAATAATCCTCTTTTTGGTTTAGGTATTACAAAATAAAAATATGTCTTTTAAAATGTGTGGAACTTGTCGAAATGATGTCATTTATTGCTACCAGTTTAAAATTAAGTGTGAAAAATCATACTTTATACTTCAAGAACCTGTACAGTTGAAAAAAGAGTTAAAAAGATTATGCAAGGATTCTAGGTAAATATTATATTTATATTCTAATATGCTTTTAAAAGGATTAAATCCCACTAATGTCCAGTTCCTATAAAAATAAAACATGTTGTTTTATTTTTCAAAAAGTATAATATCTTTGTAGTCATAAGCCTAAAGTCTCATAGTTTTCTGCTTAAATTTTAAATGGCTCCTTTTATTCAATAGAATATGACCTGCACTGAGGCTAAATTAAATGAAAATTATATAACTTATATTTCAGACCTAATAAGAAGATAGACAAGGAAACCCAGACTGAATATAAACCTATTTTAGAGCCAGACTCTGTTAAAGGAGTCTCGTCAAATCAGCCTGAATGTAAAGAAGAAGTAGATCTTAATGAGGGTATAATTGTTCACTGTTTTGTTAAATTACATGATTCAAATTTGTTAACAAAACTTTCATTTGCTTGTATATTGCAATAATATTAATTTTAGTATCATCATTGCATTGCAGTACTATTCTTTGACGTCAACCTATTTCCATCCACTGCTGGATGTACTATTCTTTAATATTTTAAAATTATAAATGGAGTTTTTTGTATTTTTTCAGAACATGTAGAATACCTAGATGATGAATACTTTGATGACACAAAGTATGAAAAAGATGATATTGACCCAAAGAAGTAAGTTCAATGCATTGATTTTAAAATATTAATATATTATTGTTCTTTTTAACATTTCTTCATGTTTCAGTTTTCAAATGGAAATAGTAAATGAAGGTATGTTATGATTTGTAAATTATATTCCCTAGCATTTTATAATGAACCATGCATGAATATTATTTTGATTTTTTTCTCATTTTCCTTTTAATAACATCTAAAGAATAGAATAGAAATATATATTCATGTAAACTTTTTACATAGTACATATGAATAGTCATTTTTTATTTATCACCAGTTTGGAAAGATTATTAGTCATTATTTTTAAAATCTGTCTTAAACTAATAACAAAAATATTTCTTGTTTTAGATCCTAATACACTATTAGAAGAGGCACAAGTATATAATGGAAATAAAAAGAATAAGAATTACTATCACTGTGATATTTGTCAAAAGGTATTATAATTTTTGATCCCTTTATTGTATTACATTTGGGTACTAAATATGAAGAAAACACTTTAATTGTTCAATACATTTATGAAAGTGATTGAGACATAATATTTAATGTTTATTTATAGAAATTTCTTAAAGAAAAATATTTAAAAGCTCATCTAAAAAGTCATAAAATGAACATTAACAATGTATTCAATTGTGGAAAGTGTAAGGAAACATTTGGATCTGAACATGACTTGAAGGTCCATTCAGCTTTGCATACTAAAGGAAACAAGTGGACTTGTAACAAATGTTTTAAGGATTTTGAAGGTATGTCTAATTTTCTTAACCCATAATTTTTCAGTTTAACATCAACTGTCGGAGCATGCGGTTCACCCGATGTTAAGTGACCTAACACTGACCATGAACACCTACAACAACAACAAAGTGTCACAGATGCTTTGCTGGCTTGAAGGATAGGGAGAGGATTAATGAAGGGAAATTGGGATAGGAATACAGCAGGATGGGATGCAAATATTATTGCTCGAATGGAGTTTTAACACAAATTAAATGTGCAAAAACCTGCAATAAATTACAGTAACTACTTAGTATTATTTTTGAAACTTTTACAACTTTGAATTTACGTGAGTCTCGCTCTCAAATTTTGTATCTTGATATTTTTAAGTATTAATTTTTTTTTAATGCTCAGACCGGTCGCGGCTGCGTCGTCACGTGCGCCGTCACTTCGAGTGCAAGCGCTACGCGTGCGACGGCTGCGACAAACAGTTCGCGGAGCTGTGCGCGCTGCGGCGACACGCGCGCGTGCACACCGGCGAGCGGCGCGACCGCCCGCACCTCTGCACGCTCTGCGACAAGAGGTAGTGTGTATGGACCCTAGCTATATTCGTGACTCGGGGAGCAGTGCATAAATACTTATATATAATTTTTACGAAGTTCATGATGTATATGTTTGTGATATGCTAACGAGTGTGATGAATTCACACGCGCTAGCCCTATTTACACCCTGCTAGAGACGCTAGTGTAGCGTGAGGTCTCCAAGCAGTCACTTGCCACTGTTTATGCGCGGGCTGCACGGTTTTAATTGTTTTTAGACTACTCCTGATGCATTACGAAATATTTAATTTACCAGTTGTATCCAACGCTGCTAACTGCTGCTTTGAAACAGTTTTATCTTTCGAAACATGTTTTCTTCTTTCTTCCGAACAAAATAGGATTGTATAAAATTGTGCCATGTTTTTGCTAGCGACCTCACTCGCTTGCAGCCTCAGCTGGTGACAAAAACGGCAGCCCTCATTCAGTATGATGAGGAATGTTATATTTGCTGCAAGTGTTTTTTTAATAATTTTAATTAAGTATTCCCAAGATTCGCAAAAATATCTTTCTTTCAATCTACCTACCCGGTTTTTTATTTAATCTTAATTTTGTAGGTACATACACAAGAGTCAGCTGCAAGCGCACATGCTGTCGCACTCGGGCGCGCGGCCGTGCGCGTGCGACACGTGCGGCAAGACGTTCCCGTCGCGCCGCCTGCTCGCGTCGCACGCGCTCGTGCACTCCGACGTCAAGCCCTACGCCTGCAGCTATTGTGATAAACGGTATGTGTACCACACACTAGTGTCACAAAACAGATAGGTACAGATGATCTATACATTGTGATTGAGTAACGCACACATACACAACGTTCACAGATATCTCGGCCCAGTTGGAACTTAAGTGAGCGCGAGTGTGTCGAAAAGTTAAATATATAAATGACTTCTGTTCTTATCAGTTTTGTTGTAATGTGTTTGTTGTAATGTTAGCAATTAACAACACTGTAATGAATGGCCTATACTTTTACATGTTTCACCTGTTTAAGAGAGTAAAATGCATTTCTCAATACACAATTGACGACCCGATTTTCGCAGTGGATACATTAATGGTCTATTGCACCAGAGGGTGTGGGTTCTAATCAAACTCTGGATTAGAAACCTTTAATTTGATAAACATTGTAATTTTATACAATCTGGGTGTTAATTTATCTTTACTATTGTGTATTTACATAAAACAAAAATTAGTATAAGTCTTTGCTTAGTTTGGTATTAGATGGCGTTGTGGTAGATATTCAGGAATATATTTAATAAATGAAATAGATAATAATGTGCCGTCCCGAATTGCAGGTTCCGCCACGAGTCGACGCGCAACACGCACCACCGCACGCACACGGGCGAGAAGCCGTACGTGTGCTCCGTGTGCGGCAAGACCTTCATACAGAACTCCAACCTCACGCTGCACATGCGCACGCACACCGGTAACATATTCGTTGAAGAGATTAGTTGATTTACCCGCAATACACACTGGTTGATATAGCCACATAATCAAATCAAATAATTTATTTTTCCAAATTGGTTTTTAAAGCTCTTTTGAAACGTCACATACATATTTTATTTTTTATTTACCACCAATTAGGAAGGCAGTGTCCACTGAGAAGAACCTGCAAGAAACTCAAGTAGTTGCTCTTTTCAAAAATATTTCGATATACAATATTATTTATGATATAACAATACAACAAAGAAAGTGTACAATAGAAGACCCAAACAACTGTTCTGATGTTCCATGTATTCATTTAAAGTATAATAAGCTTTAAGAAGTAAAACTATTTTTTTATATTATTCTTGAATTTTTATATTTCACGAACTAAGGTTGGGACACCTTCCTTAAGACCTCTTCAATGATTACTGAAAATTGTCATATCTAAACAACATGTAACATTTTACGGTTGTTAGAACATCCAATATTCTTTAATAAATGTTAATAAGTAGCTTATTTTCAGGTGAGAAGCCGTACTCGTGCAAAACTTGCGGAAGCACGTTCACGTCGAGCTCGTCGCTCAACAACCACAAGCGCTCGCACACTGGAGAAAAACCCTGCGAGTGTCCCATTTGTGGGAAAAGGTATATTATATTATTTATTTTTACTTTTAACTATCGAATAATGAAATAATCTATTGATTTTAATTAGGTAAATTATTTTTTTAAAAATCCAATAATTCAACTCTTTTCTTCAAAATAAATATATTTTAAGGGGTTTTCAATCGTAGAGTATGCCAGCCCCACTCTAAATATGTACTTAAAGTAAAATTAAATATGGAACTGTTGCAGCGTCACTATTTTTGGTCTATTATGGTGGTTTATTTATGGTCAAGACAAAACACTACGGAATACGCCTACATCAGTTCTGTTGAAGTCCAGACCTCGAATCAAAGCTTTTATTTTCGTTAAAATCAACCTCGGGAGTAATTTTAGACATTTCACATTTAAATATTTATTATCGTTTCGTTCGCGCCCAAAAGTAGACTTGAAGAACACATTATAATTCATTGGTTTCTTAAGTTGATGTAAAGATTATGGTTTGAAGGTTTGCACGCACAAGCATAACGAACCATATGCGGCGACACACGGGCGAACGCTCGCACGCGTGTTGCGCCTGCGACAGGACCTTCGTCACCGCCTCGCGCCTGCGGGAACACGCAAGGACACATACAGGTACGGTTTCACACTGGCTAGGATAGTATAGACTCCCCGACCGATAACGGTCATGGTGGCCAATCTCGACAGAGACTAGTGGACCGGCCATTAATCACGTAAGGTTCGAAAGGGGGGAGGGGTCTTTATACTAGGGAGTACTTAGTTTGTTTATTTGTAAGGTTTTTACCAGTGTGGCAAAACCACATATGGCAGTAACAAACAGATATAGTTTATTGACCACATGTGCCAGTACACATAGATTTTTTTTTCAATATAATTTGTTTATTGGTAAGGTTCTCACTATAATAACGAATTAATTGTGGCCATATGCAAGCAGCTACACTTTGTTATGGTAAAGTTTGCATGAATATAGCGAACCACATACGATGGTACACGGTTGCAGGATGCTTTTTTTTTAAGTTCGCATCAACCATATTTGACACACAACTAGGGCATTATCATAAATAAGCACAACACATCATGAGTTTTTTATAAAGGAAATATACTTTAATTTCAGGTGAAAGACCCCACAAGTGTCCAGTATGTCCTGCACAGTTTACAAAGGAAACTTGTTTAATGAAACATGTGAAAAAGCACGAAAGAGATAAAATAAAGAACGAAAATGTTCTTTATGTTCATAAAGTACCCGTTATTGTCACAGACAAATTAGTTATTACTGAAGAAAATAGTGCAAAAGAGTCGACCGGCGATAAAAATGATTTAACACTGGAAATGACCGAAGAAGGACCAATAGAAGTTTCTGGAGAATTAATTCTTCAAGACGATAGCAATGTGAAAACAGAGTTATTAGTCATAGACGATGGACAGAATAACATAACCTATCAAAGTGGTGAAATAACTGATAATTATACCAATGATAATATAAATAGTATGAATATAGTCACAGTCAATGAAAGAGAACTAAGTTCATCAGAGATTTTAGAAGGGACAACTGTTAAATTATATAGACTAGACCAAAATTTAGTACAAATACATACAACGGTTGACAAAGTAACAATAAGCAAAATATCAAACAATATTAATAATTTTTAAATCTCCTCAAATTCTTAAAGGTATGTGTGCTATACACAGAATTCATAATTATTTCAAATCAATATATGTTAATCACTTGTAGAAATATGGATAAAAGTATTTATTAGAGGCAAATTTTACTCAATGACTTCATTTTGTTCTTTTATATATTTAAATCAATATTATGAAATAAATATACAATAAATTATAGATTTCATTGGAAGTAGTTTAATTTTTCCTATACCTTATTATTAAAAATAACTAATTGTACCATACTGCACTAAAAATATGTACAACTATAAATAAAACAACAAACTAATAATAAATTATGTAATTTTAACGAAAATTATGGACTTACTACTTTTAACATATGTCTCACTTAAATGCATATTAAGTATTCTTTGTGCTAATTAAAACCATGCTTTATTCTTGGAAGCTTCATACTTTTGTATATTTACAAGCATAGACTCATGAATCTCCTTAGCGTTTCTATTTTGACCGTAGTAATCTACGAATTCACCATCAGGGTTTACTAAGTATATTATTATTGTGTGATCAACCTGGAAAAAATGGCATTTAAATCACTATTCATGATGAAATTTTTTTTAAAATAGTTATTTTTATATTGGAATATTAAATATCCTCAATAGGGCTAATTCCCTATACAATTCATTACATTAAAAGAAGGTGAGTCACTTATTTCAATTTAAAGCATATAAGCCCTTGTTAATGGTCTAGTGACATTTATCAGCTTATCACCAAAAGGTGGATAAATTTGTTTCTAAATATAGTTTGATCAGACATACATATATGAATTTTCATACTTCATTGGTGCTATTGTGTTCTTGTCAACATATCTATAAAATATGTTTTTAAAATGAAATTGAAATTACACAACAAATAAAATCAAGAACTTGAATTATTTTATCTCTCCCCTACATTATATTATATCTATCCTTTAAAAAGGAGAATTACATATACTGAGATAAATGGAAAAATACTCACAATATAATCATCATCATCATCTCGTGGGCCAGCACTGAAATAAACACGGTATGACCGGCATGCCTGAGCCACTTGATCCTTGGTACCTGTAAGACCTAATAGTCTTGGTGTGAACTCTTTGCAGTATCTGGAATGATATGACAATTTTAAAGCCATAAATTTGGAATATAATCATGGCCTGGACTAACATTAAATATTATCCAAATATTTTAATATTAAAATAACTGAATTCTATATTAAAATAAGATAATCAGCTTATCAATTAATAATGTAATCTGTTAATACTGTACTCACTTTCCAACAATCTCAGGAGAATCTCTTTGGGGGTCTACAGAAATGAACAATGGCTGTAATGGTGGTGATGCTTTAGTATTATCTGTAAAAATAAAAAAATACATTAAATATTCTGTTTGAAAGGAGATGTATTACAGTACTTCTTTTTTCTGAAAAACTTAGTACAAGATTTGCTTGTGAAAATAAGGTATACTATTATCAATTCCCTTACATTTTGGATAAATGAATTATACTAACCATGTAAATTAACAACCTCCGCTAATTTTTCTAATTCATCAGGACATATATCAGGACAGTGTGTGAATCCAAAGTATATCAGTAACCATTTTCCTAAGAAATCTGTGCTTTTTACTGATTTTCCCTGTAAACAAATATTAAAAATATAATGTGCTTGCACACACATTTGTGTGTTTTAATTTAGCTAGTCTCTAATGAGATGGACTATGGTTGATTTGGTCGAGACAAATGTTTAATGCAACTGAGTAAGAAAAGGTAAGGTACAATTGATATAGTGCACATAAATATGTGTAAAATAGTTCTAATAATAATTTATACTGCCCCAGGTGCAAGTAAGGATTTTTAAAGAGATGAAAGTTTTAACCATCGTAAAAAAATATGTTGATTATTATTGCATAATAAAATTGAAATTAAATCATTTTACATAATACAATGTTTAGACATCAAAATGGAATGTTATTGTGTGTTTTCCTTAATAATATCTGCACATAGATTATTCTAGTAAAGTAATTACTATTTACTATTAATAAGATCTCACCTCCGAGTCGACAAGCTCGAATGTACCTCCAATTTTGGCCTTCCCCAACTGCCGCTTTCTTTCACGATCCATAGCTTCTTGCTTTTCTTTTCTTACATATAACATAAATGCTGTAAGACTTCCTGCTACAACTGCTGTCACTCCCATAGATTTCCATGTTACAGGTGTAAAATACTTCTTAGCAGGCCGCTTTGGAGGAACTGCACACCGTTTCACTGAAGTTGTTGATAAAGTACGACACAATGGCCTTATAGAACTTCGTAAAAGAGAATTCATTTTATTTCCTTTTAAACTTAGTAAATTGAACTTATAAATGGTTATCTTATTACTATCTAATCAGAAAATTAAAATATATATTGTTACTCAAATTCGTAACCCGCAGACGGCATGGTACTGTCATTTCTCTCTGTCAATATGACGGACTGTCAAATTGAAGTTTGACTTTGTCTAAAGGTTACAGAGTTTCTCCACGGATACTTGATGCTGGTAAATTCCATCTTCTGTGGGAAGGGAGGCCATTAATTATAAAGAAGAAGAAGAAGAGTTTTCACAACTACTTGATACTGGCGAAATTCTAAGTTCCAGAGATGAAATCTAATAAATGCACTATGTTCTAAGTTTCCTGTGGGAAGGGCGCCATTTTTAAAGAGAAGAAGAATTCGAATATGAGACTAGTCGTGACGCCAAGAAATACTCATGACTGAGATTTAAATATTTGATTAAAATTTCTATAAATTAACGCAAGGCTTAACGAAATTTGTTCTGCTTCTTGACTTTAGATCAAATCTTGCTTGTTGAAATTATATAGCATTTCAATTTTCAATGAACCAATTTCTATAATAAGTATGTTATATCTTACTCATTTAAAATCGTCTGAGCGTTCAACTCTTAACAGTGAAATTAAGCAAAATACCTATTACCTAGTTCAAAAACTTAATTATATCGGCCCATGCTTCAACGAGTTTTTAGACGCTAGATAGCTATAAGAACTTACCACCCTACTTGTGCTAATATGGACAAATTTAATTGTATAATTTTATATACTAAAATTCAGAACTATATTAATTAAGTCATTTGAATTCTACGCCCCATTTTAGTGCATAATTAATAGGTAATATATATAATAAAATTAAAATTAAAATAAAATAAAAAGTAAAATCAAACTTCACGAAATATGTAAAAAATTGCAACAATATATTTCGAAATTTTGACGAATCGTGAGACTCGGTAATGAAAAAATAATAACAGGGGCGGTGTATTAGCGACCGCAGACGAAGATAGGTTTAAATCTCTGGTGGCATTTATAAACCCAGAATATTTCTTTAAAAGGTCCATAGCTAAAAAGCATCCAGCAGACACGAGACTAAGGTATTAAAATGTGGAAAATCAGCTGTGTAAGTCTATATAAAACTTTTATTTAAATAATATTAAATCATAGTGCAGCAAGTGTGATCTTTACCCTATAAAACAAACTATGTTAATTAAATCTTATTATTACCCTATAAAACAAACTATGTTAATTAAATCTTATTAAAATATTTCACAGGTTTTATTATCTTGGGCTTCGTTGTGGTATCTAACATCAGCCCAAGAATACTTACCACCAAAAATTAATACAGGAGGAACCGGAGGTGGTAAGAAACCAATTTCAGAACCAACGGTAATTTTATACAACTTATTTATTTAAGATGTTCTTACTTCCTTAGCAATCATGCTAATTTTACTTATACATATTTGCTACTAATGATTTGTCCTGTCTTAGTTACCTGCAAACTACGAATTCACATATGACGTACAAGATAACGCGGTCTCTTTGGACTTCGGACATAATGAGAAGCGGAAAGACGACCGCGCATCAGGATCTTACCACGTTTTGTTGCCGGATGGCAGAACACAGCTTGTTGAGTATGAGGCGGGACCAGATGGCTATAGACCACAGGTTAGCCTTTCTTCTACGTAGAGATTAATCTCCTATTAGATAAGTCCTTGTGTAATGCAATATTATTACACTCTTAGTAAAAAATGTATAGAAGGATTAACTGTAAATTGGAAATTACTATTTTCCCCTAATATTAGTGATGAAAATATTGATTCCTGCTGATTCTTACTGTGAAGATTTCAGGATACAAAAGTTATATATATTTTCTTATCTTATTTTTTTTTAATACGATGAATTTTTAGGTGATGTACATGGGAACGGCGACATATCCAACACAAACTGGTGGTACCGGTGGTGGGGACAAATTTGACGGGTATCATTATAATGCAGCCTCGAACAGGCAAAATGTGAGGCAGTCACCACGCGGGAGCAACCGACAAACCGCCTCCGCACCCGCGCCCGCTCCCGCTCCGCCTGTTCTCTATGCAACACCTGATAATCTTACAGAATAATATTTGATTAGGATCACGGCAGTAAATTACAAAATGACAAATGCTCTCAGGTTACGGTGAAGACTAAAAATAAGTCTGGTCTCGAACTTTGAAATATTTATTTATTATTTATTTGTGCTTTATTAAATATTATATCCTCATGTAAAATGCGATTTTAAAGAATTGATGTATTTATTATTTATTTCATCATTTTTATTTGTTTTTATTTATGTTCTATATAAGTGTATTTATATTTACCTCAATTTCAATCTAGACATATTTTTCATATAATAATGTACGTACATATGAATTCGTTATACTTATATTATAATCACCTAAAATTGTATGCTTTACTTTGAATTATTTTAAAAAATGTACATATTATATTATTATGGTTTATGTAATTAGGTGAGTGAAATACTATCCATTCAATATTGTTATAGATGTTGTTTATGAAACCTCTAACTTTAAAAAATTTTTTAATATTTTTCTGAATTTTTAGTTCTTGAGAAGTGTTAAGGAGTAGGGCCACTATATGTTTATTATCAAAGATATTTATTATATTTATAGCATATTTCATATAAAATTTTCCAAATAAAATAATTACGAACATGATTTATGATTTCACTTATATTTATTACAATCTGTGATATCTCCCTTTCTTTCAATAATAGGTACATATTACATATATTTTTCTGCATATGAATACGAAAATTAATTTATCCTATTTTTACCACAATATTCGCTAGGAAGGTCGTTAGAACTACAGTAAAATTACTGTGCTACATTTAAAAGTTATCAGGATTCCTTTGCTTCCTAATGTTCACGTTTTAGTACATCTCCTGAGTACTGAGATGAGATTGACAAGAGAAAATGGACCAACACGATAGGTGTGCGTAGTATGTTTTAACTAAATTGAATATGCTGCACTATTTTCGAGATATATCACACCGTGTCACTTTACTTTATTATAGCGATGTTTGGGCTGAGAGACTATAGATGACGAGACTATATACCTAGAGACCATGACTACATATATACATAATATATATTATAATTTTATTTCTTTTTGTACATAATACAAAATATCGTTAATTAAAATAGGTAGTAAGTAGGTCCAGGGCATTATTATGTAAAATGATGCCTAAAATTTCACATCCTCTTTATAAAATCGAAACACGTTCTATTTACTGAGGAAAATGTGGATAGAACAAAATATGGTTCAAGTATGGATCCTGTTTGTGATCAATTAAAAGCTCTAATAAAAGAAGAAGGGAGGGCTTTGACATTGTTGACCGATGTGCGTTAAGAAAATATAACTTATATCAATATCAAGGATATCTTAATGCAAGCCTTGACGTATAGTGGCTTAACGCACCTTTTTTGCGATGACTTTTAGATGCTAGAGAGTTCAAGGATGGCACCTAAATGGATGGATAGATAAACATTTAAAAAAAAATCAGAACCCTAAAATTTGCATACATTGCATAATGTATAAGACTTTAACGGGTGTGCAGATACTTCACACAGTAAAAAAAGATTAGTGTACAAACCATTTTTTTTATAATTCTAATAAAAACCACGGATGTGTATAATACAGGAAAGTTCAAAGTGGTTTGTATCTTTAAAGATTTGCAATTGAAAGTTATTTATTAGCATACAAATTGAGTAAAAAACCCGTTGTAAAACACGACACAGTACACAGTTCGCTCTTCTGTCGAGAACACGCCTTTAATGTAAGTTCTTTAATTATTCATTAGTGCATTCGAATATATATATGTACTACTAGTTCTAGGAAAATTCAACATCTAATGAGTTTAATGTTAATTAATACCCAGTATAGTTAATATGCTACAATATGGTATAGTAACCTAGGTATATCTTTCTTGCACGCATTTGTTTGATGTTGTATTTTTGTTCTTATGTATGCGTTTGTAGTTTTTGTGCTGGGTGTTGCTCATACAACTCAAACAATTTTGAAGCCTCAACGCTCAAATTAATAATGCCTGACATTTTTTATGTTACTCTCCTTTATCCATTACTTAGATATTTCCATAGTTAGTAATAGTAGATTATACACGATATCATATTCGATACTGATTTCTAATGTATGTACCTAAGTACTACTTATATACTTAAATACTTTCCACTACTGAAACGATTGTAAAAACCTCCACTCAAGTTACTTAAAGGTTCTATACTTTAATACTTTAATTCCCCATACTTTTTATAAGCAAATGCTGTTTCTTTCTTTTCATAAGTGAACTGGAAATTGGAATCCTATAATTTCTCTCATAAACTTCGTATATTGCCCTGCCAAAATATGCCTACAACGTATGTTGATGGATGTTGTGATTTATGATTATGTTTAAGTACTTAGTATTTAGATTTTAATTCTTATTAAATGGCACGAAAAAACACATTACTGGCTTCAAAACAAACTTATATAATTTTTAACAGAAACGTCAACTTTCCGACCCAAATTTCTGAATATGGCCGTGTACTACCGTTTGTTTTTTGTAAAGGTTAATCGACGTGCAATTCTGATGGCGATGTGAATAGTTTATAAACCTGTTTACTAATGATCATGTCTTATTAACTTATAGAAAATACTAGTAACTAATATTTTATCAATATCATCCACGGTACGTAATTTATAATTTGAACAATGTTTTTTCCAGATGATATACCTTCGTGCTTTGAATATATTCGCCGTGATTATGGCGATATTAATAATGGCACAAGGAAAATCAATCCTCACAGTAGAAAAGTGCCCGAGTGGAACCAAGCTAGTGAGGATAGGCGATACAATCAAATGTGTTCCGAATAATAAAAATTAAAACCTTAATATTTGGACGTGTTTTTATTTTGTATTATATTCATTAATTTTGAACAGACTACGCCAAATGTACCTCTTCGAAAATGTAATTAATGAATAAAAACTAAAAACAATAGGAACAGTCAATTCTATCGACGTCGATTATTCTGTAACGTAGTGGGTCACAGCACTAGTCGAAAAATAATTTGTGACAACCTAGGAAATTCCGAAACGTCTCCCGTATAGGGTATCCCCTCTATAAACAAAAATGCAGTAGATATATCGAGCTTAGTTGCCATTTAAGCCTTCCTTCTATGTAGATATAATTATTATTCTATGTATTAATATATAATTTTTTTTACGCCAAATAGAAATTGCCTTATTTTAAAAAGGATTCACAACAATTTACTTTTATGAATTAGAAAATTTATGTTCCAAACCCTATTCCAGATTTTCACAGTGGAGACAGCAATTAGATCTCAATACTCAAAAAATGGTTCTTTCACATACATTTTTCTTATATAAAGAACGATTGTAGTCTATGTCTTCTTCACGTGTAAACATCTAAACCGATTTGGATGAAATTTTGTTTAGAGATTGTTTGAAACCCGAGGAAGGACATAAGGTAGTTTTTATCCTGGTAATCTCACGAAAGCTGGCGATGTATGCAGGTGAAACTGCGGGGCACAGCTAGCATATTTTCTAAATGAAAGACTTACAAACATCATTTATGGTTTATTTCTAGATATAAAAACAGTTTTTTGGTTCTTGCTATCATGCTCATCTTATTTAAATAATTTTGTTAATAACTAAATTAATACAGGTCTAAATGAATATTCAAATTGTAAAAACGGACCACCCTTGATAAAATAAAGATCTTCAATATTTTTTTATTATTTCGAAAATAAGTATAAAATACCACAGCAAGTCATAGTAAACTTGTTACTTGACGCATGGACCTAATTTTTTTACCTACGTTTTTAATTCAATGTGTGCCCATAGGTACCTATTTTAAGATCCCACACGAGACATATATTAATACCTTCCAAGTTTTTCAACGATACATCATTTTCATTTCAAGGATACGAAGTTTTAAATGATTTTAACCATATATACAAGGAAGGTCAATTGAACTACAATAGAACTATTATGTAGTCTGTCAATCTGTTCTACATGCTCCAATAGATTCCATTTACAGAACGGCCGTGAATATTCCCTTGCGCATACAATAAAGCATTTCACAAATTAAAAAAGAACTATATATATTATTTAACAAACAAATCATTTTCTTCAAAAGTGGAATATTTATTATAAATTATAAATTTGAGTACATAATCTATATAAACTATGTTATATGAACACAATGTTTTAAACAAAAAGTTTTAACATGTTTAAAAGAAAATTTTATTTAAAGTCCTTTCCAAAAATATTACATTCTTAGGTCTTTTGTAAACAAGGTAATTATTAAAAGGTGCATAAATTACGTTCAGTAAACGTTCAAACGTACGTAATTTGGACGCACCTTTTATGATAAGAATCACAATTTTATGTAGCATGTAATATATCGATACTTTGATCGGGCCAATGCACGCGACGGTGTGTCGAACTGGTGTCGAAACCAATGTTGTCGAACGAATGGTAGTCCTTCTGCATATTCATTTCTGCTAGATTTCTATACCTGGAAAAATATTAACATACGTTAAATGCAGAGAAATTAAAAAAAGCTGAATTATGCTTTTAACTTCGATAAAACAAAAAAGGAAAGCTAAGCTGCCGCCTGGTTTTACACGCATATTTTCTTTTTTTTCCAAAATAAAAATCAACAAAAAACAAAGATACCAAATCCAATTTGGACAGACCTATTTCTTTGGAGAGACCCTATGTTTATTTAGTGAGTCTTTTTTACGTCTGTTTTATTTAACTTCGGTCAGAAAACAAAAAATTGCGCCCACTTCATGATGTAGATACCCTTTGGGTAATCTATAGGAGTTATGTACCTCTTGACGAGTACACAGCAGCCCAGCAGCAGCAGGACCTGCACCGCGAGCCACGCCAGCACCAGAGCTACGAGCAGCAGCTCATGCACGCACACTAGCGCGCTGTCTCCTAGCCGAGTGTCTTCCTCTGTCAAAACAATAGAATAGAAAATAAAAATAAGTTTTAATGTACTTCATTTTCTTGGAAAATCTAAAATTATATAACCTAGTTTTAATAATAATGCCTACCCGACCGATAGCGGTCATAGTAAACCGTCATCGTCTATAAGGTATTTTATAGTTAGCGTGTCATAGTTTTACAGGATGGTCAAAACACGTATATTATCACTAAAAAAAACAATAAAGAGGATCAACAAGGCATTGTTGTATTAATGTGATTTTTCATTGAACATGAACTCTCAACGTTACACGTACTCCTAACCACGGACTTGGATGCCCTCGTTGTCTTGTGTTGTTGTCCATAAATCAAATGTCCTGTAAAAATTTGTACATACTTCCAAACATCAATCATCGGGGCCTAACAGCCGACCAGTCTTGTGGTTCGGACTGGTCGAGCATCCTGCAACATCCTTTTCATTTGAGGAATAATATGCTCATGCATGCTCTTCAGTTCTACATACCCAAAGAGGCTCTATGGTCGGCCTTGACCAGCGTGTCGGCGGACAGCAGGTCCCGGGCGCCCACCACCATCTCCAGCTCGAGCGGCACGCGGCCCTCTCCGCCCGCGCACAGCGCCGCTCCGCCCTGCGCCACTACGTTAGCCGCCCACGCTGACTGAAAACAAACACATTTTATACATCTTGTCTAGTTTTTTTAAGTTATTTGAATACCAAATTCTGCTTACACTAGGGTTAGTTTCGGGGTTTGTAGATAAATAGAAAATGTGATTTGACTTAACATAGTCTATGCGTAAATGGAATTTCATCATAATCTGTTTAGTAGTTGCGACGCGATTGGCAAACACGCAAATATCCAAACCTTAACATTTATAATATTAGTTGGAAGAAGTCGGGAAAACTTAACATTATGTCCTACTATCGCAATAGTAGGATGCAATGTTAAGTTTTTAAAACTGTACCTCTTGTCGTACGGAGGCAGCGACCTCGCTGTCATTAGCCTCAAATGTCGTATTTGTACTTGTCTGCCGAGAACTCCTTACTCCACAATTAACCTGCAAATATCATTATATGCTTTACATATACAAAAAGTTAAAATACCCTATTAAAAGAAAAAAAACGTGAAACATGGAAAGGTTTACAAAGACACCATACTTTTTCCTTCCTCAATAAATTATGTACTATAGCGTTTTCTACACAACAAAACTCGACGCACCTTTTCGCCGCGTAGCACATACAAAACGATAATAATGAAATAATCGCAATGATCACTTAATACCACAAAATGTCGAAGACTGAACTAATATTAGTAGTAGGGAATAGGGAAGTATTGTAGAAGAAACCTAAAATAAGTTAAGTGATAGCTAACTAGAGTTTAATTTTATTTAAGCCGACAGTTTCGGTCGTTCTACTTCAGAGATAATAGCTTTTATGGTCGGTCTAAACGGAGTTAAAATTCAGTGGGTAAAAAACTTAATAAAATAATACCATGTCTTACTTATTATTAGGTTAATTTATTATATGAATATTTCTCTCACCGGAGCACACTTGTCTTCACAGAAGCGCACCATAATAGCGAACCTGACGATGTGAGAGTTCGGGAATCGGAAGGCTTTGAACCGGGCCGAGAGGCGCTGCGTGCTGCCCAGGTAAGACCGGCTGAACGATGGGAAGTCAACCTGGACAAATAGTTCATAATTATTTATTTATAAACGTGGGCTATGTCTATAATACTATAATTTATTTAAAATTAATGTTTGCGAATATTTGGACTTTTCGGGTTCTTTGACTGGAAACCTTAATTAAGACTTATATCTTCTAATTATTGAATAATTTTAGCACTGCTCCTAATTACCATTTACATATAATTACCTCAGAATGTCAATGTCATACATCAAACAACAAGAGATATTGAAATGTAAGAGCGTTTGTTGCGATTTGTATTTTGACAAACAGCCTAGCTTGACTTGAGCTTCTGATTTAGAGACGACACTTATTTTATTACAATAAATATAAATTTATCTTAGTGAAAATGTAGATAACTTATCTTCGTCCAAATTTTGCGTTAGACAAATTTTAAATAACCCCAGTACGTAACAACTAACAATGAATGAATTATACCTGTCCTGTAGGGCATCCCCTACTATCGAGAAGTAGGACTGAACTATCGCCCAACCTTGACGAAGCGACCAAGTGGTAGGCTTCTATTTCAACTTCATCTGAAATCAGCAAATAATATCTGATAAACTATTAGTTTTATAAACATTTAAATTAGTCTAAAAATCAGATAAATTAAATGTACATAAAACAAATCATGTGTAGAATGCTAATGTTTCTGAATAGCTTGCTTTCCTCAATTAATGGTCTATCTAACACAAAAAGATGTTATCAAATCGGACATGTAGTTCCTGAGATTAGCTCGTTCA
>LQNK01000296.1:235594-264763 GCA_001586405.1 Phoebis sennae | reverse complement strand
TTGCCTTCCTCGATTAATAGTCTACCTAACACAAAAAAATATTATCAAATTGGACTCATAGTGCCTGAGATTAGCTCGTTGAAACCAACAATATACCTATAGTAATCATATAAAGCTGAAAGCATAGGTCCTTCTTCAAGGAAAGTTTTAAAGTAAAAAAGAAATGGTGCGCACCACGTACAAGCTGAGCGGGGCGGCGCCCACACCGAGCACCGCACTGGCACCTCTCAGCGCTCGTCTCACTCAGTACCTGTGGTCTCTATGCGCAGTTCGAGCGGTTCCCCCAGCGACACGGCGTTGGCTCCGCCGTCCGCCAGCGTGCGCACCACGTACATGCTGAGCGGGGCGGCGCCCACACCAAACACAGCACTAGCACCAGTTTCAGCACTCGATTCGCTCATTAGAGTTGGCTTACTGTTTTTTTATAAGAATATATTGCCTTTATTCCAGTTTATACTTTTAGTATATAGATCACATCGTCACAATCTTTTAAAATTTTAAATTCGGTATAAAGAAATATTCAAAATCTTTTAACATAACGTTCCCAACACAACAAAAAAGACCAGTAATTAAACTTTAATTATTACAGCGTATTCTAAAGCGATAAGAACACTGTCACACAAAAACAATAATATTGTCAAAGCAGAATGAACTAAAATCTTTTAATCAATATATGGTCTGAAATCTGACAATCGCTCTGCAACTAGATTCAAGTGAGCACGTAGATCAATTATGTATATTAATTGACAAAAAGTAAAAAAAAATTGCATTAAAGGTGATCAACAAAACTACGATGCATTAAAGAGCTTATTGTGTAACAATATAGGATAGTGTATCCAATCGTCAGGACTCTTTTTCCCTATTAGTGTAATAACATTTAGAGAACAAGTATCAATCTCTATGAATGTGCGGCTAGCTTAACGCAATTCAAACTAGTCTATACAAATTCAAATACATCACCTGTAATCACGCACTGAAACCGTAGCATCAACCTTGGTGTAGCTCCTTGCGCCGGCGCCGGGCGAGCAGCCCACTCGCACCCAACGGTCCCCGGCCGTCTGGATGATCGGGTTGTTCTGAATCATCAGCACTGCGTACGCCATAGTCCTAGATAAACACTGTCTTATGATCTCTGGAAGCTTATTATAATCTAATCTGTTACTATTTCTACCAAAACATATGTAATTAGTAGGTATTTTGGCGAAAATTGTAATATATTACAAAAATGACAAAGAATCAAAGTGTATCAAAATCGGTGTGGTAAATATGGGTGTTGCAATGGTGCCCAGGCATAGGGCAAAAAATGTGGGAGGGTAGACCAAAACTACACATAATTATACACAAACTGATAGAGATAAGCACCATGTATATAGAGACTGTGAACCCACCTGTTTTACAAATATTGCATCATGTCCTGTTTTCACGGCCGTAGATAAAGAAGCTGCACAGGGCGCATAAAAGATTATTAACGGCACTGAGCTAAATATAACTATGTATGTATATAGACGCACCAATCTTACCTATTTACAACTCCATTCGGTGTGTTAGATATAGCATACGCGAAGTTAACATCACATTCTCCATGTAAAGGCAGCGACAGTTTGACAGTTCCCGCAAAAGCCTGAGCGCTGCATTTTTCGCCCTTCCCCGGCACGTACATTCGGCCTTTGAATGGACCTCTAGGACGGTACGTCACCACAATGTTGGGCCCCTCGCAATCCACCGATACTAGAGATAAATATTTGTGTGTTTTATTAACGGTAAAGAAGTGCCATTCATCTTGTATGGCAATTTCGCTTTAACACTTATATAGGGACTTTCGCTGAGGGTACATAGAGTCAGAACCGGATATTCCTATATAGGAATGGGCACTTGCCCAGTTCTTTTCCCGTGTATAAAATGGGGTTGCCAAGGATAGCCGTCGATATAATATTCTGCACAAATGGAGACAATAGGTATTTCAAAGTTGTAAAAAATGTTCACCTTTGTCTATTTATGTATTAGATAGAAATCACAGAATTCCACTTCATTAGAATAAATATCAAGGTTGCACAGATTTACAAGCCATATTACAATTAAAGGAAAATATGGCATTTATTTCCTTTATCTACAAAATCTATATCTATGCATACCCACATATTTACATAATACAATACAACTGTAGAAATGATATGGTCATATATGCACATTAAATATCATCTGTCATATGTAATTATGAAATCTAAATTCGTAAAAAGTGCGATTCTGCTTCTTCTTGAAAAATAATAACAAAGCGAACTCACTCTGTCTTTATGTTTGTCTCTTCATCACGCCTAATCCACTGAACTGATTTGAATGAAATTTTGTACACAGATTATTTGAAACCCGTGAAAAAATATATAATTTATCCCGAAAATCCCACGGGAACGGGATGTATACACGGATAAAACCGTGGAGCACAGCTAGTATTGAATAAAATTGACGATTTACGTAAGAGCTATGTCAGATCTTACTGTTTAGACAAATAACGCGGCGGTAGTACGTAGCGGCGGAGACTCGGCGCAGCAGCCAAGAGCCGGTGGTGACGAGGTCCTCACTGTGCAGGTCGCAGAGCCCGCGGGCCGCCGCCGCCGTCCACGTGAAGCCGCGGCAGATGAAGCGCTCCTCATTCTCGCAAGCTGACTTACACTGGAAGTATTCTTCATACATAAAACCGAATCCTCTGGCAAATGAAATATAGTGCCAACTAGTACGGAAATTAAAGGAACATTATTATTTTACATGCAATTATTTTACTTCCAAATAAACTTTTTTCCTTACTTTACTGATGTTTTTGAATTCCGTGTATTCTATTCTAGCGAAAAATGGTAAAATATTTATGTAACACGTTCATACCATGTTTTGGACTAAATAAAGAATTGCATAAGAATAGAAAATAAAGTTGTCCCTTTATGACTGTATGTCGCTTATGTTTTGATAGATCTCCATCGTTTAATCGTTTAATCACAATAAAAAGCAAGATTATGAATAAAATATAAATTAATATTATTAAGTATATTAAACTGTAAGATCGTGTAATTAAATGCACGTAACGGTCAAAAACGACATATCGATATGCGTAACGGGTTAATTTCTTATCGGTTGGGAATTTTCGTAATGGTCTGACACGATAAAGTTATGTTTCTATTTTCCAATTACTCAAATTTATGCGATTGTTATCTAGCGTTACGGTTGAGGTATGTTTATATTGTTAACCAACATAATGATAATGTTCTTAACTAATTGCAGTGATGGTGGTAAAGAAGCACTATCATCAGTCTCAAATTCCGACAGGACATAATACCCACACGCGAGAGATGAATAGCAAACACTTAAAGCACCCTTTAAGTAAAGGAGGTACCCACATCACTCAGAGCTGTTACTGTTGGGAAACTATATATGAAATTTTCAAGTAGGCTGACAGGTTTCAACACTTCTGGCACAATTTGGCGTGAAGGGGTATGCAATAATGAACACCAAAATAATGTAAAGCTAGTGAAATGTGCAGGTAAAGTTTGGAATCATGGCACTATAAGACTTATAAATAAAGTTACCATGCCTAAGTCAGGTGAGCTATTAAAGTAGAAAAGAAAGGCGAAATTAAATCAGACATACCTCATCTTTGGTCACATTGTTGATGCTTAAGTCGATTCGTTTAAGCGTCTGATTGTTATACTCTTCGTAAGAACATCTATCTATTTTCTTTGGATCTGAAAAAAAAAAAAGTTGCACGAGTTTTCAAACCACACACATGCACGTAATGTCATCTATCTTTTTTTATATTTTATAAATTGATATTTATTTTGGCACTGTGTAGACTCCGAAACTAGTGGACCGATTAGAAAAATTTCTTCAACCATTTTCTTTTACAAACAAGGGCGAAATAATTTTGAATGAATTAATAACTATTGCGCACTGTGAAAATCCAAAATACTTACAATCGTGTCTACATTCGTTCTCAATGTAGAACGTGTAGTAGTTCGACACGCGGTAGGACTCGGGTTCGGTGAACTTGTTCTCCCCGTTCAAGATGCAGTTACCCACCGCCCTGTCGGACACCACGAACGTGTCCAAAGGACTATTTGGATCTATCCATTGAGCAGATCTGCGATACAATACTATAGTTTTTATAACCCGCCTCACACATATGCGTTATGATAAGTAAAATTATCCGAATCCTATCCGGGTTTATCTATGCAGTCTTGAAAATTTTAGGGTAGGTATATAAAGTAAGCGGAGTAGAAGTCGAGGGGAAGAATATCTTCCTTATATGGCTATAAAATAAAGGCTATTTTAATTTATATCTATACCATAAACTTCCTTTCCGCTTACTGTATATCCCCTATTTTTTCTCAAGTCTGCATTGATAAACACCCGGTATAATACACATCATTTCAATTTCAATAACATAATTATTTAAACAACTAAATATTCACATCTCATGGATAAGAAATTATGTACATGACAAAGAACGAAACACAATCTGAATAAGTAATTGTAGTATTTACCCGTACAATTTTTCGTTTGAGGAAAATAGTGCATCATAACAATCTTGCACAGTCACATTCAGTAAAACTTTTACGTTTGGACCCTCGGAGTTGAGGTAGTATCCCGGTGTACTTTCTAACGACCACCATTTCTTTCCGCAACCACTCGGTACTAAAAAGGGTTAAAGTTATTAACATTTTACAATGCAACTATTTCATCAATAGCTATCGAGAATTATAGATGTTTCTATAAAAAATGTAAATGGAAATACAATTCCCGATGTCCTACACGCTTGGATTGTCTTAATAATGTATAAAAATGCACTACAGCCACAATATTTATAAGTGTTGTAATGGATAAAATTAAAGAGATACTGACATTTCAGGCAAACTTTGGTAAAGTATGCATCGTCATTGTCAGCTCGGAGCTGCGACACCGGCGAGCTGGCGAAACCCTGGCAGCTGCCCTTCGAGTACGTCACCACCACTGATGCACATTCTTCTAGATCCCTGCATCTCGCCAGACAGGCTCCTGTTAATTACCCAAAGTTTGTTATCGTAAGGACTTCATATGTCAACAAAAAGATGTGTTATAGATATCTAGACTGTGCTTTTTTCCATAATTGTGGAACGCATTTTTCACACTAAGGCCTTGAACGAAGCATAGTATACAATTAAAAACTCCTTATAGCATAGAATTAAAAAATATATACATATAACGTTTTATCTATAGAAATTTAAAAAAATTAACCGTGTATAAAATCATATATAATAACCGTTATACACATTATTTAAATTTAATCATCACTATTAGCTATGGTATACTACCAAAACTGGTTGGTTATTGGGGATTTTAAAAAAGTACTCATTTAAAGTATGAAGGGAGTTTTTATACCAATATAGTATGAAAAATTTTGGTTTTAATTTTACCTGTTAGTGATTCCTCGCCTCCACTAGCTGAATACATGAAAACTGGTCTCGCCGATTCCGGCGTCATCCCAGGCCATCGGACAAAAGTACTCGACTCATATTGCCGACATGCATCTAGAGGAAAAAAATTCAATATGAATTAAAAAAAACAATTGAATAATATAAACATACTTTTATGGTGAAATAAATGAATTTTTATTTTTATTTTTTTATTTTATATTATAGCTTATAAAACTCAGTGAAGATGCAATTTTCTAATAGAAGTTTTGAAATCAGCTCAAATGTTTTTTTTTGGTGAAAACATACAAAAGACATAATTTCAGTTATTGCTGGAGTAGTTTAAAATTTAATGAATTTAATTTTTTATTCAGATAAAATTATTTACAAATTGTCCCTATTTGTTTAAGCTGTGCTATATGAAAAAGTACAGAAATACAGTAGTACATTTGTTTCTTTAAGAAAATACAAATCTTGCAATAAAACCGACCACGTTTGCGTACCGACGATTTTTAGTTTTTACCATCTAGAACCGAATTTTAAAATTTACCCTGTCAATATATAAGATTTTAACGGGCGTGCAGATATTTTAGAAAGTTAAAATTAATCAGCAATTTTATTAAATATATTTTGTATTAAAATGATGGAATCTTTATGTTTTCAATAAAGATCATTGATCTGACTCTCGAATTTGCAATTTTGAAAGCTGTTTGAAAACTCTTATCTTTTAATTTTCAAGATCAAGATTGCTTGATAAAATAGTTCGTCTTTTAATAGTTTAAAGGCAAACAAATTGGGTAGGCAAAAATCTTAGGTACTGTATATGAGACATAATACACAGTGCATTGTTCTGTCGATATTCTGCCTTTATTCTCATTAGGGCCTAGCCTAAAGTTAATGTCATTTATTTAAGAAGCAAACCTTTCAGTCGCTCATTTTTGATCGGGTGATCAATGATTATAATGATTTAGTCTCAGAGTCACAATAGCCCAGTGAGTTTATGTTTGTATACATACATATTTGTATTTAAAATTTCTACGATATACAAAAGAAAAACTTAAGTTTGAAGGTTTGAGAAATTGTTGAATTACAACATGAGGTAAGGCTCGGATCGATCCACTAATTCCATGGTACAATAGCTGTGATTTTAGCTTTTCAGTGAAATTACCTTATCGCCTGATATTTTTTGTCGTATTTTCCATTAGCAAAATAATGTTCAATTTGCGATCCGATATTTTAAGAGGATGACGATAACAAAACATACGAGTTTTAATAAATACTAAGCACAGAAGCAAATCAAAGAAGTGAATTAAATGGAAACCACTTCAAATTAACCTTGAAGACATTATTAGGGAATGGATTAGGTAGGTACATATTAAATTCAAATTTATTAATAATTTAAAAAAATGCATATGCAAATTTAATTTATTACTTAATATTAATAGTGTGTTCACACACTTCTTACATTAATTCGATAAATTGAAATCTTATAAGGAGGAGAATATTGAAGTTACCAGTGTTAGGACTAGAACAACAGACTCGGAAAATTGCAAACGGCACAAAGTTAGTAAAAGTTTTTTTATTTTTTTACAAACAGATATATATATATATAAACACGCACGACATAGCTTATACCGTATCAATAAATCGTTTATTATAAATAAAAAAAAGATAAAAATCAAATGTAATATTTGAACTTTCGTTTTAGTAAAATATTTTTAAAAATATACTTTTCTTAATGTTATCAGAGTAGGCTTAGTTATTGATTGCATAAGTGGGGAGTAAATCATTATTTATCTATTTTAAATTGTATGTGCAATTAGAACGATTAATTCATATGTTAAATATTTCTGATAAAGTGACGGAATACGTAAAATGTTCTGTATCATTCCAAGAACTTAATAACAATAGCAATTAAATACATATACCTAACAACAAAACCAAATACTAATGGATAGCCAACAGAAAGAAAATAGTAAACTATCTATTTCTATATATGTACATTTTATTAAAAATCTTTGATTTCCTTAACTTCTTTGATTTTAACCCGTGGTCCATGAATCCCTTCGTTTTATCTATAGAAATTAAAAAAATACATAATATTGTTCAGTATGTACTTAAATAAATTGCCTTAATTATTATCCTGTGTTTTTATTAAGAAATTTAAACGTGAAACATTTTATGAATGTGAAAGTTTGAATATATGTGTGTCAATCACGTTGAAACTAGGGGGTAGAGTATGTAGGGTACCTATTGCCTGGATTAGGTGATATTATATTTTTAGTTGACCTTTAAACCCCGCCTTTAACGCGAGTGTAGCCACGGATAAAAGCTAGTATTAAGTAAATTAAGATATATCATCGACTCATTAATTATTAATAATTTGTACTTTGTATGATTCTACTTATGATTCCACGAGATTACGATCTTTACGTACCTAGTGCCTAATCGTTGCGTTGATCTTGAAGCCGGTATATTATATGTTTATTTTCATATATGCAGTAATAAAAGTATGATATTATTAAAATTTATTTTGAGAAGCAACACCCCACTTTCGGAGGAAGAGATGAGAGGAGGATTTTTTAAAGGCCAACGTTTTTCCATTGCATCTTCAATGAGTCACAAACCCTAGACAGGTAAACGCGTTGATGCTCTTACCATAGAACCAATGGTGCGGTTTATTTTTTAAGAATTGAGATTAAAAATAAAATACTTTTTTTATTGTAATAAATATAAAATAATAGGTACTCACTTGCACATACTACAATTACACAAAGGACAAATGTTCTATAAACTATGTTATTATTTATTATATAATGCATTGTTTACACTATTCACATGCGCTCGGTAACTTAACTCATTAACAACTCACTGACACTTAGTTTGTCCTTCCGTTATTTTCATCATCAAATACTTTAATTTATAACGACATCATACAACACGGTCTTATGATGCTCTACCTATTCTCGCATAATATTCTACGGGTACTAAACATACAGCTGTATAAACATACTCCTGTCTTCTGTTGACTTTGTAACAATATTTAGGATATGTTTTAACAAAACTGCATATCAATACAACTTTTCGATATTTAATTCGTCGTGGAAAATTATTTTCCTAATGCACGTAACGCGTTCAAATCACTGTTTACTGAAATCAAAGTGCAACCGTCATGTGCCGGTCCCCACTCCTCGTCACGACCTTGCAGTTATTATGGTTTTACAGACAATTTACAATAGAATGACGAGTCAACGATAGTGAAAACGAATGATAATACGCTCGTTTGACGACAAACTACGTATTTTGTAACGGCCACCGCATGCGGGCGAAGTGCTTCCAGTAATAACTAATAACAGTCACTGTTTTGGTGATAACCTGCATTTATTTTGCAGCATTGCGAAACCATCCGTCATATTATGCCCATTTGTAAATTTCGTCATACAGGTAATATGCATAAATTGACGAGGATCTTGATATCCGTCTCCTATTGATTCAACATATAATGAATGGTTAGAGACTGGATAGTATTGCGTATTTTTAAGAAGTAATAAAGGAAAACATAGAAATATGGTAAAAAATGGAGCGAGCTGGCAAATTATTATTTTTTTATCCTTATATATAAATTAAATAAAATTCAGGGACATAACACGCCATTTAGTCCCAAACTAAGCAAAGCTTCTACTATGGAGACCAGACAACTGATAGACATACTAAAACATACTTTTTTTTGTAAATACATATATACTATAGATAGATTAACACCAAGACAATAGAAAATTACAATGTTCATCACGTAATACTTTTCTACTGGTGGGGATCGAACCAACACCCTCCGGTGCAATAGACCATTGCCATTATCCACGGCGCCAATCGGGTCGTCCTCACTAGACAATAATAAAATGCTTCCTTGAGTTAAAAATATATATAATTAAAGTATTAGACCCAATAATATCTATATTATTGATGACCAAACTACCGATCCACCGACCAATCGACCGTTCGACTTAATAAATACTGTGTAATTTGTTTATTTATTTTTTGCGCGAAATAAAAATAAATCTGATCTATCCCTTTATTCTGCGCTGAAAATGAAATAATGAGTTGTAGTTGAAAAAAATAAATCAAGCTTGAACTGTAGATAAAACAACGTAAAAGATATACCTACCTTATTTTCTGTTAACTCTCATCTTCGTTTTCTGACACAAATGTATACCATTAATACAATCTGAAAATAATAGTTGGAGATAGTCACTCACAGTAGGTACAAGGAACAACCGTTACAATAATCGTTACAGCACGAATTATACAACATAAATAATATTTTTAATAAATCAGTTTTGCGACATGCAACCTTTTATGCTATGACCTATAAAAGTAATCTGTTATGTTAATTCGATTACATTCAGTATTGTTATGCTAATGCTCTCCAGCGAAGAATGCAGCCCGTTCGCGTGCGTAGACAGACGGACCAAATAAAAATGGCGCATTATTGTGAGGATACAATTTGTATATCTAGATTTATATCATCAAAAATATTCAATGAGGTATCACGTAGAATTTTAAATGGAAAAATCGACCGAATAATAAAAAACCCTGACGATACGATACAAAGAGCTGACTGCCAACCTCCAGTGATTGGAGAGGCACTACACGACGACGATGAATATAAGTATTCTAGTCTAGTCTTTCTTGCTTGATAATTAAACCATTTTTTTATCAATTTTTTTTTAATTATATGTACCATCATCCAAGCTTTAAAAAGGCTTAAAATTGTTAATGAAAAATATCAGTGGAATCTTCTGTTTAGGAAAAGTTTTTAATACTTAATTTTAAAGGTTCAGCTGTTTTATTTATTTAGTCTCAAATCGTTATTTAGGTACCTACTGAACCTATATTGTGAATGAATATATTGAAAAGTGAAATAAAACACTCGTTAGCGATAAATAATTTATTGTGCGCTTATGATTATGATCAAACAAAATAACTTATAATTTACTCTCACATTGTATGAAATGGCAATGCTTGCAACAGCAACGCGATAAATAGGTTTTATAGCTAAATACACATAAATATTGTTTTATTTAACATACAAGGCATGTGACAAAATATCAATTTGTAATGATTGAGATTTTCGATTTATTATATAGAAACTGTAAAACAAAAATACTTTAGAATCATTCTTATTTATACGGTAATTGAAATATAATTTTAACAATTAACCTCAGTATAATATAATGACCTATAACGTCCTGCAAAAATATAGCATACTGCATAAAAGCTACTTTAAACATTTTAATACATTTGTTAGTCTCCTTTAATATAATTTTTCAATATATCGCCATTTTACCATTGGATTTATCATACGTTATTTAAATTTGTTTTAAGATAATAAAAATCATCACTTCATGATAATACAGCATTAATTTATTTCTTTCATAGGACAAATACTCTCGATTTCACATTTTACTTTTGTTTAAACTATAAACCACAAACAAATCTCTGGACACATTTGAGTCCTAAGAAAGAAAGAAAAATATATATTTATTAATCAAAACGCATTTTAAATCGCACACGAAAATTATATGAAAATGATTAATATATTAATTACTGCATTTAATACCATAATAATTGAAGCGAACATATCAAATGCAAACTTGTAAATAACTCGTAAGAAAAACTTTTTTTCATAACATTGTGACTAGTAATATTTCCCTCCACCAAACAATCAGCGCTTACTACGTTCCACAGTTTGAAGTAATTATAAGTAATTATATTCTATTTAGTAAAGAAGCGGTAATATCAAAGAAAAATACAATTATTATTCAAGAACCTCTTGCTTAATACCAAAGATAAATGAATATCTGAAATGTGATGTTGTTAGATATTAATGACTTTACAAACATTTATGGTAACATTAAATTATTTGAATTTCGAATACAATAAATAATAGGAACGTCGAAAAAGAACTATTCGAAAATAATTTTCTTTCATATGGTAGAAATACAACAAATATATTCGGCGGTAATCAGGTACAAAATAATGCATTTGGTAAATTTAGCTTTGGTTGTTTTTTAACACAATTGTAACGATTACAATCAATAATACAACAAAAATATAACTAGGCAACAAAAAAAAACAAATATCTTTTTATTTTTAGATTTTCACACATTTAGCATTTTTCTTCTAATACAATATCGACACTGAACGTCTTTTAAAAAGTACCACTTATCAATTTTTAGTCTTTGATTACAGAAAAATGTCATAATATTTTTGAGTAATGTAAATATTACTTTTTATTCCGATACAATATATTTTTGTCTCATATATTCGATTTTTTCAAAAAAATAAAATCAAGAAAAATTTAAGACACTTACAAGGAATTACGTCATTTTCTGTTCAAAGACTTATCATTCTCAATTCAAAATCTTCCCAATTTTTTGTTCATTTTGGCACCAATGTTTTGAGCGATAGTTTTTTTTTAGAATATTATGTACTTAGATTTTGTAACTCACAACCAATAATATTTGATACGTTTCAGAAATATTAAAACTACATGAAACTTAGTGCGTGCGGTGATTTAGATATCATCTTTTTGTTATAATAACAAAATATTTATCGATTAATATAAAAAAAATGTATACTCAAAATATTTCACTCAAATGAAAAGTAATATAATAATTTACGCATTATATTTAAGAAGATGTGTGCCCAAAGCAACCGTCGATTTCTTAAAAATGCTTTAATGTCAAAGCAATCAAGAAAGGCAGATTGTCAATTCGAATTCCATCCAATAAAATGCAAATAGGTAAGCATTAAATGCATTTTTTTTATAATTTAAAACTGTCAAAAGATTTTGAATGGAGAATGTTCTAGCAAACTAGACCGGTATACGGTCTCTGAGGTATGACAAGATGGACGCGGTGCCCTTTGCCAGAATCGCGTGTCGAGGCTGCCTGAAGCAATTACCCATCAGCTCTAATGACCTGGAAATGGGTTATTATTATAATACCGGCTACTTGAGACTGATTCACCACTTAAACCATGGTTAGGAAAAATCCCATAGAGTTAAATATTTTGCAATTAAATAAAGAACATTTCTTCATTTCGATGAAAAAGTATTAAATAATATTATGTCTATTTTAATATAAATAATTTTCACTTTAATTTAGATTAAAAAATATGTCTGCAGAATGAAAAAATATTGATCTATTGTCTATTTTCTTCATATCTATTTATTATACCCATTGATTCTTTTAAAAATAAACAAGCTAAATTAACGTAAATTTCTAGAAGTAACCTGCTATTCTTTACATAAAATATATCATATAAACTCACAGCAAAAGCGTACGAAATTTTTGTATTAATTATGCTTATACAATTACATGCACATTCAAGTATTTAAATTGTATTTGTTAATGTTTAAAAAGTGAAAAAATCATATAAGCATCGAACTCCCTCTACTTGGAACAGCAAAATCATCATAACCCAGTAAACTAATTATTAATATGTATAATCAATTACAATAATATATTGTCAGCAACATTTTGTGATTTCATTTAAGAAGTTCTGTATGTCATCTTTCTATGCAAATGTCACTGGTTAGTTGTTAGCTATCATCAAATTCCTATAAAAGAGTAGGCGCGTTCAATATCTGCGCGCATTGCTACCGATTGCGCCTCGTGCTTGAACGTCTTATTGGCGTCACGACCCAACTACCCTCACTTTGCTAATAGTCGTTATGACTAGCTGATATTTGTTGTTAACCGACTAGTTCTATAATTAGCCAGTCGTGTACCATCACAGTACATTTCTATTACATTCGACCTAATTGTACATAGCCCCCCTATAGGTTTATAACAATATATTGAATAAAATAATAAATTTTATTTAATAATCAAATGTTTAAAACACTCACCTTAAATGCGTAAAGTTCCCCAGTTCCGGGGGCACGCTCACAATACTGTTGTTGGAAAGATCCAGAACCGCGAGCCTCTTGAGCTTGGCGAGCGCGTCCGACGATATGTTGATCTCGGTTATTTGGTTCTCGGCGGCCAATAATATCTCCAAGTGCTCCAATTCGTACACACAACGCGGGATTTTTGTAAATCTGTCACATAAAAATAATAATACTTGTAATTTTGTGTGGATATAAAACAATACGTATCCGCGGAACAAGGGTGAATTTTTCAATGTTAAAGATCATAATTTCTGGATTCACAATGGAGAATGTTACTAGGTATGCCAAATAGGTTGAAAGTTTGTTACAGTATAGCTTGTACCTATACAAATACACTGTTTTTTGTTGCAGTCAAAAATACCAAGCAGTTTTCATTTTATAAGCTTTTAAACTTTCGAGTTCCGCTAAAGTCACGTGACCGCTTGTGACGTCACAAAACAGACGCCGCGCGGGCCGCGCTACTTCGCAGCAACTATAGCACGTGTGGGAAGCGCTATAGCGAGCGCATGAGCTGTCTGTTTTATGACGTCACACCGCCGCAATCGCCGCGTCGGGCGGTTACGATTTGTTTTGCTTATAAATCAAAAACTAATTGACGTAACAAAATAATTTTTTCAACAGTATTTTTTAGTTAAAAAAAACAATATGAAAAGCTAAAAATCAAAATTTGTTAACATTCTTCATTACATGTCTTCTCTATCCATAATGCATTTAAAATAAAACCGTAACACATTCGTTTAATTTAAATAAATAAATTTTACAAATAGAAAAAAAATACAATAAAAGAGAAGATCCGCGTGAAGCAGTATTGCATTGTGACTCGTATGGTGAGCGGGTGCCCGGAGGCCTGTATTTCCATCCCATTCCTCTCCCGTCCTGTTCTACTCCTTCCCAATTTCCAATCATAAATCATTTCCTTGTCCCCTCACTTTCCTTCAATCCGACAAGGCATCTACAACTCTTTAATGTGGTAGATGTTTATGAACTGCTGTCAGTCATTTAACATCAGTGGACCGCACGCTCCATCTGTTATACCATGAAAAAGGACGTTTTTACTCACTTATTATTCGATATGACTAGTTCTCTCAAGTTCTTGAGGTCTCCGAGCTCAAGGGGCAGGTCCACGATGCAGTTCTTGCCGAGGTCCAGGAACTGCAGGTGACGACACGCACCTATCTCTGGTGGAACGCTATCAATGCTGTTTGATGATAGAACCAGCTGCGATAGCGTCTCCGTTAGTAAGTTTATCCTGGTGAAAAATTATAATAATGCAAACCTCAGCATATTTTAGTGTGACTAAATATACACAAATGGTCATAACACACTACACAGCCGTGACTCTACCACGAGTTACTATTGTCGTTTTTATTAAATTTAATTATTTTTTTATATACGTGTGAATTGGCTTAACACTGCTTCATACGATTTATGAATTAAATCCAAACAAAATTGCAAAAATAATACGTTTTTTACGTGTGACAGTGTTTTGCAAAACTTATTCTAACTAAGAGTACTAAGAATCGGTTAATTATACCGGAAGTTTATTTTTTTGCAATGTAAATTCCAATGATGCAGTTCGGTGCCTTTATCTATTTTCAATATAACAAGATTTTGCACCGACTTATTTATAGAATTTAAAAAAAAGTTAATAAAAGTTATTTTCTACTTTTTCGTGTCAGGAAGTCAATTCTATTTTTTGGCAAAAAGTTATAATTTTGTGTTTTGTTGTGTTTTTAATACTATTTCAGTAGAGTTTAACCTCGAATAAATGTTTTTAATTAATTTCTAGAAAGATCTTCCGCTCACCCGCTAGGTATAGCCGTGAGCTTGTTCTTGGACACGTCCACGATGTGCACCTCGGCGTCGGCGGCGGCGCGGAACACGTCGTCGGGCACGCACGTCAGCTCGCGCCCGGGCACCATCAGCGACTGACTCTTTTTCATCGTGTACCTACAAGATTTTTTTTTTTAACAAAGCAAAATATGTGTCACAAATTTCTTGATTTGGCATCCTTTGTCATAAATGCGAAAGTCTGTGAGGATGTATATATGTCTGTTACTCTTTCATTTATAATTGCTGAACACGTTTGGATGACACTTGACAGTAATATAGCTTATACATCAGAATAAAAAATAAGTCCATAAAATAGGTTGCAACTTAGCGGCGGGAAAAAGCTATTTTAACACGTAAATCATTTGAAAATACAAAAAATTAAAATGCAAAATTTGACATATTTAGAAATGGCCCTGAATTTGAGGAGAGGATCATCTAATAGTAAAAGAAGAAAAAGAATTGATCAAAGTGGAAGTTAACAACATTAAATTTGCCTTAACTCTAAATTAACCTTAAAAAATGGCTTAATAAATCACATTATTATTTAGCAAAAAATATATATTCGATTTCTGAGTATCTCAGTTAAACTATCAGACAAATTTCAAATAAAATTTGACAGTGATGCGTTGCTCAGAAACCGAATTTCCAGTTACCGGATGTGTAGCGCTATCGAATAGATAAACTAGCGTTAAAGTCAAAAACCGTCTATTTTATAACTAACTTATCGGGCCACTCGGCTTCATATCTGGTCTCGGAGACGACCTCCTCGCCGATCCTGTCTCGCAAATACTTCATCATTCTATCCGTGCCGCCGCGGATCACGTCCTGTCTCACGAACGAAAGCTTGTTCCCCTCCATGCTTATACTTTGAAGTTGCGAGAGGAGACCCAGATTTCTGGGTAACCTAAAAAAAATTGTTTTGTTTTTTTTATGTTAAAGCAGGTAAGCGAGGCATGCGATTTACTTTATGTTAAGTGACTCATTGCAGCCCAAGAAGTTTACAACATAAAAATGATGCCGGCAAAGATGCCTTGCCGGCTTGAAAGAACAGGAGGGGATAAGGGGAGAATTTATCATGGGAAAGTAGGAGGTGTAGAACAGAATTGAAGAGGAATAGGATGGGTATACAGGCCTCCAGGCCTCCGCTCACCGTACAAAACACAGTGCAATACTGCTTCATGCCGATCTGCGGGGTGGGGGGCGGTAATTACACCGCACCAGTGCGACCTTGACCCAACCGTGCAATGCTCGGCTCCCACTCTTTTGTTTGTATTTTGACGAATATATTGAATGAGTTCTGCCAGAGTATTTATAGAGAAAAATTATTGTTTATACTAGTATCTAAATTCTCTTAACCCTTTAAACCTATACTTTTTTATTTAAATGTTTTGTTAAGATATGTTATAAAAATCGATAAATAATTTATAAAAAGCATTTTTTTATATTATGTATTTTTTTACAAAATATACTTACTGATTTAAATTATTATTGGTCAAGTCAAGTCTTTTCAGTTTCTGTAACAATGATATGTTCTCCGGAAGTACTTCCAATTTGTTGTCCCTTATATTTAATATATTCAAGTGCTGCATCTGATCACAAAACTCTTCGGTAATAGCCTGAAATATACAATATTAGCTTTACTTAAAATACACTTTAAATTTAAAGGGATAGACACTATACACCTTTAGTATAGAAAGTACTAAACAAATTAAATTACAAAACTATGTATGCACTTCTGTATGTAACATTTTTTGATATTATGTTTTTTATACTTATTATTTATACACAAAATATTTCAAACATTTAAAGTAACTTTTGTAAATAGTATGAAATTGTATAAAGCATGTTATTTAATGAAGATTCAGCTTTCTAATAGTGAAAACATGTTATGGAATATTTGTAGTATTTTTGGGTGAAAACGTTACAAACATACCCACAAATGTGTTCTTTTTGTAATGTTAGTATATATTATATTGAACCATGTGCGAGTCAATAGTGAGTTATAAATTAAAATATCGCGTTACATTTGTCTCGCTTCAATGAATTCACACATCGTGAGTTAGAAATAGAAAATGTTACATAATTGATTTACATAACAATTTGCATGTTAATATTAATTTAGTTCGAAATGTTATAAATCCAGGAAGGATCCTATTATGACTTAGATTTAGTTCCTAGTTCCTTAGGTTATGATAGCAAGATTAGTAATGTATCAATAAAGTAATTAGGAAAAATAAAAAAGTATATTATACGCCTGCGGGTTCCTGCAACTATACTGAGACCTATAGTATCAGTGTAGTTATAAAAATTACTTTCTCTTTCATGAACCTCCAAAATAATGGATAAAAAGTCTACTTTAAAGCTGTGGGCCTAATAAGTAAATCTTTAATATAAAATTATAGAATTAATTAGCAATTTAATAGATGACATAAAGTTGTGTGATAAAAGTGACCTTCTTTGTATAAGCTTCATAGTAATTAATATGGTTATATGATATGCTTATTTTTGCCTGAGACCACATTGGCTATAAGGCATAACAAAGTCATCACGAATCACATTATTAATTAACTCTAAAACATACTCTTTACCCTTTTAGTATTTTATTCCAATATGGGTAATATTTTAATATCATAATATCAGTTATGTCCCAATATGTTTCAATTAATATCCCAATAACCCATTATATTCTATGATTTATTAGAAACAAAAAATATATTAAAGACTAAATTATTTCCCCAAAAGGAAACATTTACCTTTATAAAATTATTGGCTAAATAAATTTCCTTCAATGCATTGCATCCATAAAAATCAGGTAACTCTTCAATATTGTTGTGATTTGCATCCAATATCTCCATTTTCCTCAATTCTCCCATTGGTGGTAACTTCTTTAAGTTGTTATTGCTAACATTAAATTTCTTTAAATCTGTAAATGCATTTGTAATCTGTTGCATAAATAGTTATTATAACACAAATGGATAAATTACATAAAAAGGTCACATTATGAAAAATAATAATAAACTGTTTTATATAAAATTAAAATGATTTGCACACTTTTTAAGAATTTGATTATAGCAATCACAATTACACTTCATCCTATTACATTATTTCCATAGTTCTATAGTGATTTGTTCAATAAAGGGGCTTGGCTTACATAGGCAAACAATGCAAGGCCATGAAAAAATCAAAATAAAGAATTCTACTCCTTTATACTCTTTACAAATGTATTCATTGAAATTGTATGGGCAATACAAGTTGTCATCAAGTTGTTGAAATCCACATAAAATTTAAAGTGTATGTATTTTGTCATTGCAAAATCAAGAAATATAACAGATTATTTGTTAAATCACAGGGAATTACCTCTCAAGTTGACAATATCAGGAGGGAGCTCAACTAATTCATTGTGAGACAGATTCAGTTCCACAAGTCGCACCAAGTAACCCATACCTGGTGGTAGCACTGTAAGTTTATTGTGGGATAAATCCTGCAAATTATTTTTTATTCAATTTTAATTAACTTATTTTAAATCTATTTCATGTTATTTTTTTATTTTTATTTATGATGTTGTGTTAGACACATGATTGTATCATTGTATTGTAAAATAGCTAAATGCCTACAGGAAGCAGTTTTAATAGATTATTTTTATTAGAAATGTATGTTATAATGTTGCTTCAAATAGCAAAGGAATTTCAATAAGTGATTGCAAAATATATATATTTTTTTTTTCTAAAAAAAGGTACAGGATATTGATGACCCAAGAAACATTTCCAAAAAAAATATTTTACAGATAAAATTTATTGAGAGCAAAAAATAATATCTTACCAGAAATGTTAGCATGACCAAATCACCAAAGTCAGGTACAATTTTTATAAGCTCATTATGTGATATGCTCAGCCACCTCAACTCTGTTAGTTTATAGAATTCCATAGGGAGCTCTTGCAGTTTGTTGTGGTCCAAACTGAGATTTGATAGGCTTTTTAATTCTCCAATCTCGGGTGGAAGGCCTGTCAAAGCATTGTCATGAAGCTGGAATAAAGCTGTATTTGTTAGTAGAGTGTTTATCAGTAACTTTGCATTGTCTTATTGTAAGAGCATTTTGCATATGTTTAGTATAATTTAATTATAGGAGGCAATGAAATAAAAAAGACAAGGGAACCAACTTGTGTAAAAACAGGTTTGTTTCAACACAAAAATATCTTGACCCCAAAATTGCAGCAATTAAGTCACATATATGATTATCGTTATTATTCTGAAATGGATTTCAATATTATGTTAATAATCTTAAAAACATTTACCTTGAGTGTAACAAGTTCTTGTAGCAGCTTGACATTTGGAGATATTGTCTTAATCACATTGGAACTGAGATCCAGCATTTTCAAGGGCTCACAGTTCCACCAGTTATTTTGGTCTGATCTTGCGAAATCTACCTCTTTGGTATCATCCATAACAAGTTCGTCAATTTTCCACACATTTTCGGGAACTACGAGCGCAAAATATAAAATAAATGAGATAAATATCGCAAAATTATATAAATGTTTAGTCCTCAATTATTTCAGTTCTTTACACTTACCGCTTCCTAGACCCCTGTTGCATAAACTCAGTTGTCCTGTACGTTTCGCTGATTTAATTAAGCCAATTGATAGTTCCCCATCGTCAGCCTTTTTATCTTGTAGGTGAAAAACAGATTTATTACACACTTTAACTCTTGATTTTATTGGTGTTCGTCGTGACATAGCAGGCCGTAGATTTTTTAATTAAAATAAAGAATAGGAAATGAATTTAAAGATCGTTAAATTTATTACATAAATATATAATTTCGTAATTTAAAGCATAACACTGTGTGCGAAATACATTTTCGAATTTGTATTTGGATTGAAACTGACAGTATTGACTATTGAGTTAACAATGACAATGACAATTGACAAATATATACCGACAGTTGACAGCAATCAATTTATTCAACGACTTTTAAATGAATATTTGCCACGGTAAAATAACTATACTCAATAGTAAGACACACTACAAACTTTTCAGCTAGACTTTAATTTATAAGATCGAGCTGAATAAGGAAAAGCTCGGTAAACAAAAGTGTTTATAAATATAAACTCAAGTGCGTAACGCTGAAAGCTTGTTGCTATAATAACAAGCTTTTAGCTTCAATCAATTCAATCATATACATTGAGCATTAAAATATTATTTTAATTATATTTTAACTAATTGAATTTTGTATAATATCCTCACCAAACGGATGGTCTTTGTTTCCTTCCGTTCTAAAAGATCTATCAGAAGTAGAGCCTATTTCAATCATAATTTTGTCACAGAATTATGTACTTGATCGTAGTTGAAAACTGAAATCATATTGTTAGCACAATGAACAAAAATTAACAGTATTTACCAATAATGGTATAAAAATTTATGAATGTATTTAACTAAATAATATATTGAAATTACCTCACCATCAATAAGTCACGTATACGTTAAAAAAATACATAAATTATTTTTAAAAGCCCTTACAATATTTCCGAAATTTTTAAAGATTTAAATTTATATTCGATCACATGATTTTTAATAAGAAAATAGCATTGGATTTACTTATTAAAATAATTGCAAAAATAAAAATGATATTTCTGTCATTACAATTTTATGCATAAAATTGTCATAAAAATACGACGTAATTTACCTGCAACTGTGCAATAGTAATTAAAACCTCCGCCAATTGTAAATTAGAATACAAGGTGGAATTTTGTAATGCTATTTATAGGGAAAGAGTGAAGTATTTCACTCAAAGAAATCATTCCATTATTTTTGAAAATAAAGAAATCTATAGAGATTTCTTTATTTATATAAAAAACATCAAAAATTTTGAAAATCTTTGAATGCAGTTTTCTTTCTTTTCTTATTTCTATATACGAATGTTTTCTTTAAGTAAATCTTCAGTATATAGAATAATTTCCCTCCTCTTTTTATAATACCACCTGTTAATCTGTATTACAAAATTCCACACTCAAATCCGTGAGGTAATTTTTTAGGTTCTAAACTATTTATTTAGTGAAGATTCATAACAATATCTGAAACAACGATATGTTCAAAAAATGGATTTTAATTATTTTAAAGAAAAATGATCTATAACATCTATAACGATTAATAATAAAAAAATTGGTACTTACTCCACAAATTTTATATTAGCATTATCAATCTTCAAGAATTATTTTTAAAATACATTCTGTACAATTGCCGACAATCGACATAATAATTTTTTTATATACTTACCTATTAGAAGAAGGTTATAACAAGTTATACTCTCTAAAACAATATGGACAGGTAAATAAAAATATGATTTAAGAAATAGTTTAAACTTATATATATATATATTATAAAGAGGAAATATTTGTTTTCGGTATGTTTTGTTTGTCTGAATTGAATAGCCTTCTACGCTACTGGACCGATTTGGATGAAAAAATTGTACAGAGATTGTATAAAACCCGAGAAAGGACATGGGATAGCTTATATCCCGGAAATCATACGGAAACGGGAGATATACGCGGGTGAAGGCGCGGAGCTTAGCTAATAACATATAATAATAGTTCTCAATTTTTTTATGTAAGCAACGAGGTAAGAGTCAAGTCAACGACTCAATATTTAATTATAATTTACTAACATAATATAATAACTAAAAATATTGCGACGATGAAGTTAAATATTAATTTATTCCAAGTGTATTTTTATCCGGAGCATTCGTGAACCTAATGGCTTGTGTACCGTCGTGATGTGAATTGACATGGAATTAATATCATGACGTCCACTTTGAACCCTTATAAAACACAGATCTCGCTGGAATAAAGTCAGAGTTAAAGAAAACTTGGAGAAGTTTAGTGATAATTAAAAAGTTGTTAAAAGATTAATAAGCTATTGTACTTTGAACTAAAAATGACTGCCAGAAATAAAATAAGCATTGTTATTTTTACTCTTACACTGTGGTGTTTATTAGTGTCTTGTAGCGGTGCACCGTCGAGTGCTAGGTGTAAACCCAAGCGTTACTCGCATAAAGCTGTCCAAACCGATTTTAATGGTCTACGATGTTGGGATGAAGTTAAAATCATGTCATGCTGGGGTTACTGCCTTTCTTACGAAGTATGTAATAGCATACATCAAATGTTGAAACTAATCGAAAAATAATAAATAAATATTAATTTATAATAATACGAGGCAATTTTTGCAGATTTCTCATTGGCAGTTTCCTTATAAAGAGTCTCATCACCCTGTTTGTGTGCATGGAGAGCGTAAACATTCTTCGGTCAAGTTACGTCACTGCGATCCTGGAGTAGAGCCTGGTACAGAAGTGTATCATTACGTTGAAGCGGCTAGTTGCAAATGCCAGGTATGGTGATTAACTAAATTATAAGTGAATTTACCTTAAAGTTATAAAAGGAAGTTATTGGTTTTGATAAAGTATAGAAAATACTTGCTTTCTTGGGTGATACAAAAAATTACATAAAATCTAAATTGTTGCTCAAAGCTTCGGCGGGATTGGAGAATTGAAAAATTGACTACTAGGTATCACCCGTATGAAAATTAGTTCCTTAGTTTATTATAGAAAACATGATTTTTTTTATAAATAACCTAATACAACGCCCATATTTCGAATACCAACTCTCCAACAAAGGCATTGGCAAATAACGGACAAAAAAATACATTAAATAATAATTCATCGATGTACAATGGGGCTTAATACAACATGGTGTAATAATTTAATATAATTATTATAAATAAGCAAAGGTACTTTATACCTGACGTAACGTCAGATCCCGTGGGAATTCTGGGATTAAAAATAGCATATCACCTATTTCAGCATAAAACTTATCCGTATACCAAATATCATCAAAATCTGATCAGTAGTTGCGTCGTGATTGACACTTCAACACACGACAACGACAACTTTAAGATTTATAATATTAGTAGGGAGTAGGATTAAAAAGATATATTGCTTATTGTATTCAATCAAATAATTTTTATTTACAGGTATGTTCTTCAGAAGATACCAGCTGTGAATGGCTTCCACCGGATTCTACTCTTATTGATGGATTGATCAGAGAACAGTTGGAAGATATGGAATAAACGCTAGCCTAATACTTATGAAGAAATCTGTATTAATGTAATGGTTTTCTAAACAGACTATGTAAATGGACCTAGATACCTAGAGGATGTTAAAATTTACACTTTTACAATAATAAACTAACGCGATATAAATTATAGTTTTTTTCTAGCATCACTTTTTTATCATTGCCCTCTCAGATTCTTAACCCTTAAGGTGCTTGTTCCTATTTTCTTAACAAAATGAAGGGTCCCTTATAAAGAAGTTAGTATATTGATCTATAGCGACCGGAGCATCAGTATGATCACCCGTACGATAGGTCGCTTAAAATTAAATAGTGCAATAGGCCCATATATCTATTTCAAATACTGGAAGTGAAAGTGTTCCATGGTTTAGTAGGATAAGTAAATAAATATAAAAATTTTAAATAAAAAAATATAAATTTAAATGAATAATCTTTATGATACTCAAATGGCCTTCTTCTATTTAAAATAATGGCTCCCTTCCCACGACTATGTGTTTTTGTCTTCCTTCCCCACAGGAAATGAATATTGCCAGTACCAAGTAGCCGTGAAGTATTTCAATTTATTCGAATGGTAGTATTTTGCAGACAAAAGCTACCAAAAGATGAAAAGTCGATAATGGCAGAAAGCACAAGTGCCAGTTGCCAATAGCAAAGAAAAAAAAAGTTAGCAATGATAACTGTTGTCAAAGTCAAATGTCAATAACATTTGTAATTTGATTGTAATTTTTAATGTACAACTTACAAGGAATATTCGTAGTTGAAGAGGATTTTTAAATTGTTATAATAATTTGTTAATTATTGAACACCATATAATCATTATCACGTTGAAAAATGCTTGATCCTTGGAATAACCGATTATTATTGCCGCCACCAGTGAATACATTCCTTTGCAAATACAAAATAGGTAAATAAAAACTGAAATTATTTTCATTGGTAAAAAAATTGCCAGAAATTATAAAAAATATCTTATCGTTTCAGACATTAAGGAGCTTACATATTCTACAAAAAATATTATTGCAGTGTTATCAAGGCAATCCCCGCTTCACAAAGAGAGTGCTATTTTATCACGGTTCTTATACAAGTTTGACAAAAAGTTTCGCAACGATATAGGTTACCGAAATTTTAAAAAGGTTAATACATCATTGAAAAGGTACCTTACTTTAAACCTTTTAAAGGATGTTGAAAATTTTGCGTCAATTTTGCCTACAGGCAATGAAACTGAATTGTACTTACCCACAAGGCAGATGTTAGAATATATCCTTATTAGAATTATGTCATTTTCCAAACTGATGTTAAGACTAGTAATTTGTTCCAAACAGTCTGCTATTTTTTACTTGGACCGAATAAAGAGAGGCGAAACTCACTGGATGTCTTTGATGCCATATGCTTTATTATGCAGAGTCTGGTCTATGACACTAGTTCTGCTACAGCATTCTTGTAATTGGTATAATCAGCTATTTCCAGTCTTAGAAAAATTGCAACTTAAAGGCTTCCACTTTTTACCTCCAAATTATAAATTACCTGAAGACTTAGAAGAATGGCTAGATATGAAAAATCTTAGTAATCATGGCAGATTTCATTGGGCAAATAGAATCAAAATCAATGTTGAATCATTAATGATAGAAGAAAATACAGGAGAATTATGTGAGAGCATTTTAGACTATGTAAACCAAATTAATGAAAATACAGAAAATCCTGATGAATTTGAAACTCTGCCCACTATTAAAGAAACATTTCATGATGTTGAAGTTAATGTTAAACAGAGTGATTTGGGTGTAGCAGTATCTAGGGAAAGTTTAAATAAATCTGTTCAAATTCAGCCCCCTCATACCAAAGATTCTAATTGTATACACACAATTGATACAGTGACGAATAATAATTCTTTAATTGACTTTATAAACAAAGAGGAAACTTTGAGAAATGAATCTAGCAAGAATGCCCTTACTAATCACCTTAGTTTTATGCAATGGCAAGCATTAAAAACATGTTTGTTAAACTTGAACAATGATAAAATTGTACCCAGAAAACTACAAAGAAAAATACATAAAATTTGGCAAGAAAAATGTCTAGATTACAAATAAAACAAGTAAACCATTTTAAATATGTATTTTTTATCAATCATTTTGCAAAACTTTCTAGCTTTGCATAAGCACCATTTATATACATAAAAGTAACATGCTAGAAATCATACATCAGGTACATTTTTAAAGAATACACAAGCTGTGTTAAAATATCCACCTATATTAATTATTATCCTTCAGGTGAAGACATGAATACATGTATTGCATTTAACATATTTGAATTTGATTTGAAACTGGATAGTCTATTCTTATACATAGAGTATAATATAATTTATTCATAACTTTTTACCACTTTATTATATAAACAAAAATCATATTTACTAAACACTAACCTTAATTCACATATCAACATGGCGAAATCACCAAATGATATGTTATTTTAAACAATATAATTACACCAAAATTTACTAATTTTCATAAATATTTTTTGTGCTAAGATCTTACACAGATCAATTATGTAATCAGAGGTAGTTTTTACCTCCCTATATAAAGTATACTTTAAAAGTAATATCTCTATTAGTTGCAAAATGCTAAAACATATAATCATGTCTCCTATTATAGATTTGTTAATATTTTCCCGATAAGTATACCATCATGGGGCAATATGTATAAATGTATTACTATAAACATCAGATCAAAGACTTCAAAATATTAAAACATGTGTATAAAATTAAAATTTCTATGATGATTATTTCACATCCTAATTAATTAGTTTCCAGTGCCCTTTCATATATTATAAATATTGTATTGATAACCTAATTAATTTAATATCATTTAAATGTTGCACAGCCTTACATAATATGAATTTTATAAAAATCCTTGAATACAAAATTACTCAAATGTAGCTAATAAATTAGGCTATTTTGGAAAAGCTACAGGAATGTACAAAGCAAATGCTGAAAAGAAATTTCTCAACTGGGAAAAAATGAGCAATCATTTTCTGACACTGGACAATTTTTGGAGGCGTGCTTTGAGTCCACCCTCTTTTTTTGGCTGAGTAAGAGCCTGAGCTTTTCGTTCTTCATGCATTTTTTTTGTTTCTTTTAACCTGTAACAAAAATTAATTAGAGTATGTATAAATTTACATCATATGCTGGAAATGTGTCGCATATTGCATAATCACTAAATTTTTTATGCTTTTTTTAATTACAATAGTACCATAGCTAATAGTAGTATAGGTTTAAATACTTACTTTTCTTTGATTGCCAACTGTTCTTCCTTCTTGTATATATCTTTAAAGTCACTACAGAATGATGTCCACAATGAGAAAAACTCTTTTGGTTCACAATCTTCGACTTTACCGCATTTAGGCGTGTATTGGTAGAACTTCACAGTTGCGATAAACTTGTTTCTACATTCAGTCAAGTTTTCGTCCTCAGTCTTTAGTTTTTCTTCAGCTGCCTCTACAAATGTTGTCATTTTTTCCTTGAAGACTTCCAATCTTTTGTTACCTTCACCTCCTGAATTCTCATCGGGAGAATTCCGTAGTGCATCCGCCTCAATTACTCTCTTCATTTTATCCTTACATCCTGAAATCAGTACAAAACTGAAAATATATTGATGCAATATTACTATTTTTAAAAAAATGTTGTTTTTGGGCTTTCCTTTCCCTCCATTATTTCATTATTTTTGTTGCCTTTGATTTTACATTGTTATTTATAATGGTTTACAGAAATCAATGTTGGAAAATAAGGAATAAAATGACACACAGGCGAAATGTGAAATTGCGGACCGAATTTTGAGGAACGCGCCCGATTGCACTAGACAGCCTCGAACGTCATACTGACGTTCGACCATATTTTTTTAAATCTACAATATCTTCAACCCTACCTTCTAGTTGTTTCCGCAGTGCAGTGAGATTAGAAGCAACATCTGCGAAATCCAAAGCCGCAGCCCGATACACATCGCCAGGTTCGGGGATGGGCAGCGCGCACGTACCGGACAGAGCCCCGCCCTGTTGGCGCATGTACGTGCGCACTATGAAGTGAAGGAGCGTCACTGTTGATTGTTTTGACTGAAAAAATGAATGCGCACTCTATTGCGTACAAACAACCGAATACAACACATTAATATAAGAACAATGAACACAAAAGGCGGCTGTATTGCTAACTAGCAATTTCTTCCAAGCGACCCAATGGAAGAAGGAAGCAACATTAAATAGAAAGGATAGATACTGTACACATTTAAAACAATTATATATAGAGAAGAAAATAAAAAAAATAAAACACCAAAATAAAACATGATACACATTCTGAATTTTTTAAGTCACACTAAGAAAGTAGTTTGTGCTGAACATTTTGTACCAAGGTTAACTAGTAGAAAAAACTATTTAAGCATTAAATTCACATTTGTCAATAATGTATAAAGCTAAAGCTATCAACTGTAATTGTGAAATAACTTTTGAAAAGGAAACAATTTTCATAAACCTGGTAAAATACCTTACTTACAAATACTTTCCATACGCCCACTTTATGAAACTAAATTATGTGTGTAAAATTTTACTTAAATATCTGCTCACCTTCACATCTTTTAATTTTGATAATATTTCAAGTCCAAATCCGTCCGCTTGCCCTCTTTGACCATTTCCTCCATTCATATAATTCCCGAGTGTTAAAATTATAGCAAATAACTGCTTAAGAGATTCGCTAGTAATTAGGAACTGAAAAAATACCATTGGAAAAATGTAATGTGTTACAAATTATTATTTTGTAATTCTGACTAACAGCAATCATTACCTCACATGTATGTTTTAAATTATCTAATTTATGCATCGTTGTGTTGACAGCATCTTCAAACTCCGCTTGAAACATAAAACATGATATTCGTTCAGCAAAATTTGGTATTCCAGACAGATCATGTAAAAATGCCTCTGGTTTGTCTAATGGAATATCAGGTTTGTTTTGAAGATGCTCCTTTATCATAGACAGTTCTTCCGAAGTTGCGCGCTAAAAAAAAATAAAAATTACATATAGGGGAATAGGATTAAATAAGTTATTTATAGATAAAATTCCAATACCTTACCAATTCATAAATTTGTTGTAAAGCTTCTAAACTAACAACTGATGTATCAAAATTGTATATAGCGTTTTCAATTTCCGAAAACTCTACGTGTAAACTTTGTGCAAGGATACCAACATTTTGTGATCTTTTACTATCTAGTATTTTTATGGGTTGAATCTTTGTTTTGACTTCTACTTTTTTCTTAACTGGCGCTTTAACGACTTGTCTCGAAAACAGGTCCGTGAACTCGTCAATATTGTCCAATTTAGTTTCATCAATTTCGAGCCACAAAGGTTTAAAACCAGTATCTACTTCGCCCTGACCTGTTTGTACAGTTGGAACGGCCAATATCCGAGTCCAATATAAAGGTTTCATTGGCGCAGCTGGTTTTATAGGAGTTTTCCTGAGAGCTGAAAATATATCAAATGTCAATAAATATGCAAAATAATCTATTACTACTAATAAGAGCTTGGCTTGAAATTGTCCATAAACAGAATTAGATTTAAACAATTTAAAATTCTTAATAATTGGTTTTATGATCAGAAGCAATGTATTACGTCATATTAATAAAAACTGCAAACTTACTGGCTCTTTGCATATTCCAACCACCTACGGGCGGTGTCGGAAATGGAACAGGTCCTGAAGGCGGGGGTGGAGGTCCTGAAGCTGATGGCGGTGGAGGTGGTATTCCAGGAGTGGGTGGACCCAATCCTGTCATTGGTGGCGGAGGAGGACCCATTCCAGGAATGGGT
>LQNK01000296.1:219595-235473 GCA_001586405.1 Phoebis sennae | reverse complement strand
CCCATTCCTGGCATCGGTGGAGGCGGAGGTCCCATTCCTGGCATCGGTGGAGGCGGAGGTCCCATTCCTGGCATCGGTGGCGGTGGTGGACACATTCCTGGCATAGGTGGTGGTGGTGGACATATTTCTGGCATTGGAGGCGGTGGTGGTCCTATTTGTGCAGATACTGGCTCAGTGACTATAGGCATTGGTGTTTCCATGTCTGGCATTGGAGGTGGAGGTGGAGGTAGTGGAGCCTTTTCACACCTAGGTGCTGACAATGTTATCTCAGGCAAAGAGAATGTGTCGTCCATATCTGGCAATGGTGGCGGGGGTGGTATGTGTGAAGTTGGTGTTACTTTATTTGATGAATTTGATATCCTTTCTGATGGGTCATCTTTAGTCAGAGATTCTGGTGATTTTAGTTCAAAAGAATTTTCATCTTTAACTGATGGGCGTTCAGATTGAGGTGATTTTGTTCCAGGTGTAGGAGGTGGGGATGGTGACATTCCAGGAAGTGGTGGCGGTAATGGATCTGTATGACTAAGTGACTCATCTTTATGACTTTCACCAATCTGTAATGAAGCCCGCTTTATTTCTTGTATTTCTGCTGAAGGTAATTTATTGAGTAGATTCTGGGAATTATTATCCTGTTTCAATAGTTCTTTTTGAGGTGAAGTAGAAGCTGCACTCTCATCCTTGTTTTCAGTTTCAATTGATTTCCAGCTCTGTTCAGATTGTGATAATTCTAATGATAAAGATTCTGGTGGAAATTGATTATTATTATCAATTTTAGCATATAATACTTGTGTGGTTGGAGGACTGAGGGACCTAAAAATATTTTTATCAGCATCTATGTTACTATTCAGGCTACTCATTAGTTCGGTGGTTGTGCTAACATATGATGCATCAGATGAACTATCACATATTAAATTTATATTCAGATTCTGGTTATTATTTGACAACCTGTGAATCTTTTGAGTCTCATTTAAATGCTGCTTTTCCAATTTGTTGGTAACAATATCATTAGTACTCCGTGTTTCATGTTCTTGGGTATTATCATTTTTGATTGACATATTATATTCCCTGCTCTTATTTAGTTTGCAGTAGTTTTCTATTTTTAAAGATCTTTGTTCAAATTCCAGTTCTTTATTGGTATGATTATGGTCATTTTTGTAATCTAATTTACTTAATGCTATATTACAATCACTATTTACACTTGTCCTTAATAATGAATCAGGTTTCGATGCATTTATCACAGATTTATCAGCAACACTTCTATGATCATTACCATTGTTTGTTTGCACTTCTCTGTTCACCAATTCAATTGCACATATATTGTCGGTCTCATCACTATCTTTTGTTTTTGAATTTTTACTGTCAGTTAAGCCTATTGAAATTCCTTTGTAATTTTCTAATTGATGTTCTAATTCTTGAAGTTTTCTTTTCAAATCAGCAATAACTAATTTTGCTTCTGAGATGTCACTTACTTCCTCATTATTGTTTAAGCTAAAGAATTGCTGGGTATTTATTGTCTGATAAGACTGACTTTGTTTTCCAGGAAAAGGTTCCTTTTGAGGTGGCCATGAGGATGTATGCAGGCGACCTGGTGTGATCGGCTGTGCAACGGGTGGCTCCATGTGTGCCCAGTAATACATCAAGTTAGGCTGAAAACATCAGTAACAACAGTTAAATAATCGTAAAACACTATTCACTCTTAGCTGAATAATACTTGCAATATTTTAAGATCGTACAGGAGTTAAAAGTAGATTAAAATCAAAATGACAACAATTTAGAGGCTTTCATAAGAACACAAGAAATATCACGGGTTTGTCTTTCTTGTGTTGCAATATTAAAATGTTAAAAATTCATATTTTGACAGTATAATTATAAAATAACATATACCTTGAAAATTTTCTCTGTAGGGGCATCCTTATCACATATTTGCCGCAGCACCCCTGCTGCCAGTAGGTGGGTGCAGTATTGAATACCAAGAATTCTTAAATCTTGACTATTTGATATATTCTTTGAAAAGTTTGCTTCGGCTGATGACACGAACCAATTTAAAAGCATCTGCCCTGAAATAAGATATAATATATAGATAAAAACTGATAGTTTACCTCAGCACTTACGTATGTGTTTCTTTTATTATTATTGAAGTTTATCTAACCATTGCTAGCGGGCTATTATAATATTTGAATGTTTTTAAAACTGTCGATTAATGAAAGCTTCATGAAAAGTTATCAGAATTATGATACAATAACAAAATAAAATAAAAAACTGACCTATGGGAAAACGCCAAAATTTAATTTAAACGTTTTTGATATACGTGTTTTCTTAATTGATTTCGAATTAATTAAATACAATTTTGAATTGTAATCTAAACATTTATCTAAATCGAAAACTTTGAAATTGCAAATTGAAATTGACATTGACATTTATGTGAAAGGTGATCCAAGACGATGCAGCTATGCTTGTCATGCACGTGAAATAGGCTCGTTGCCTTTTTTTTATTTGTTCTTATATGATTATTATTAGATCGACTATACCCAAAACGGAATTATAATATTTTTTGACCCCTAAATACCAGAAAAAATATATTTTATAATTTAACAATTTCCGAACGAGTGAAAACACTAGCCAAACTCTATGAAATAGAGTTAGGCTAGTGTAGTTCATAGAGGAATAAACTCTAATAAATTTTACAAGCAAAAATGGTCTTCCAGGATCAAATCCTTAACTATAATATCTCCTTCGCAGCGGTCCGTCTAATGCGATGCAATCTATGCAAGAAATTTCAATAAAAATAAGTAATTTAATAAGTATGAACATCTGCCGATTTCATAATATTCAATGTTAATATTACAGTAGATAACATAACAGAAACTGTTCTATTGTCAGGTATACCTACTTTTAAAAACCTACATACTCTAAATACTCTACAAACGGACTAGAGAAAATATTTAATTTCTAATATATTATCAGATTAGGTATAAGGTAGACATTGTTCAGTTTGCCTATCTATGTTTATAGTATAATACAGGAATTTAAAAATTAGAAATTTTATTTTCAAAATTTAGAAACTTACTTTGTCTGTATGAGTTTTCTAAGAATCCATCGAGTAGAACAATATTCAAAACACAGTTTATATTTAGTAACTTCATATTTACTTCACGTGTTCGTATATCGTATTCCAATTTCATTTTCAGGATCCTACCGTGCACACTCAATACAATAACATACCACTGCATTGTTCTTTCAAAGTTCACTTTTAACTTCTTAGAAACACATAACACTAACGCATTCGATCGATTGAATTCAGTCTTTTCGCAACTTGCGTCATTTTTGGATAAAACCGATTTAAAAGAGGCTATTTCGTCGGTATGTAGACCTAATATAGTCACTATGTCTTGAATACCTTTCCTCTTTGATTGATATTTGCTCAGTAGCTTCACGTAATTGAACTGTGCAATGGAACTATTCGTGAAGTTAACACGATTCGTTGATAAACGCATTTTCTCTTTAAATTCAACTATATTCTAGGTCACGTACACACTACATTAGCCACTCGCTTATTATCTATACTGCAGCTAAATGATTCGTTAAGATAAGAATTAGGCATTTTAGATACATTGATATCTACTAATAAAAGATAAGTTTGTTATCGTTAAGTGTTGTTCATTCACCTGCAGACTAGCGCCGTAATTAAATCATCAACAAGTAAACATTTATACTAAACGAAAAGATAATATAGTTTGTCACGCGGTGCTAATGGATGGCTAACTGAGCGCGCAAATAGTGAGTAATCATTTATATAATATATACCTATATATAATAAACCATAACAAAAAAGGTGGAATGAGTGGGTAGTACCAACTGGATCACATACGATAAGTGGACATAAAAACACAATGTGTTGATAAATTAATGCAACCGGTATATTATTATTTGACACCTGTCCTTGAATAGGTACAACGTTCATAGTATATGTATATATATTTTAAAATGTACAACTTAATACATATTATTATTGCTACCGTTAGTACTGCCTAAAACGAGTAATAACCCGAAAAAAAGAGTATAAAATCAGCATAGCTAAAATGTAGAGTTGTGAAGATTTAGTTTTAATCAAACTTTTACATACAAACCTTCGAATTTTTCGTACAGTTGAAAATCCAATTTCTCAGGGACAAATTTGGGACGCACGACCTTACTCTCCGTATGCTTGTCTAAAGTCAGTGAGGCAACTTTTCTTAGGACGTTAGATTCTGTCATTGGAGCGTCGCTAACGCTTGAATGACGCCTGTCCTTTTCTGAAAATAAATATTTGAAAATTTTATGAGGCATAGTAGATTTCGATGTATAGTAAATAATCCGAAGTAAGCTCGTTCTTTCACCCTGTGTAGCACTATTGGTACACTTTCTCATGCATATTGCATATTATATTACGCATTTATTCTTTGATAGAGTGTCCTTTTCACCTGGTTATCAAATGGGTGAATGTCATACTTATTTGGGATCTTAGACAAGTTTTGTATAATAATGATGAGCACGGCTTTTTGCGCCAACTTACACCATTAAGATTAGTTCTTACTCATATCTAAAAACTATAGGTTATTATTTGCATTCTGAATAGGGAAACCTAGTATTATTAATTATTATTTGAAACCTAGAGCAAAACAAATTCTGTTTAATATAACGAACGTAGAACGTGAACTCTACTCAAAACATAATTATTACGACAGCACTTACTACTCTATTCCAAGAGCCAACTCTTGATGATGAAATTGGTCTGATGCCTCTTCTATTATACCCCATAGAGCTGCAGACCTGGCTGATGAGCAGCGGGGCTTTACAGCGGCTCTTTTTAGACCTAACAGGTAAAGTCCTATTAATAAGACCTGTTACTCACTAGCTAGGTCTGCAGTCCCATGTCAGGGGTATAATAGGAAAGGCATCATACAAGTTTTCAGCTCTCAGATGAATATATTTAGATCAATAATTATAATTTATAATTAACCAACGGAACTTTAGTTTTTGCCGCTATGTATCGAGTGAACCCAAACGGAATAGATTTGCTTATTCTTTATCTGAGAGCACTCTCCATTATTTACTTCTTTAATTGCTTCAGCTTTGCACTGTATCAATGTAAAAATGAGACATTTCAAGGACCTCGTTGTCTTGAATCTTCGTAACATTCAATGAAATGTAGTCGTTTCAACTTTTTGCGCGTAGAATATATTTAGGCAATTATTAATATTTAAGATATGAAAACAACTCAAGTAAGGCATTTTCTCCTTCACACCAAAAGTTATAACTTAGTATTATAAGTTGACTTTATGCTTGATAAGAATATTAAAAAAATGCACAATGGTCAAATGTTTGTTTTTTTTTTATGTCGAGCCTACATAACTTAGTTTGAATTACGACCCACAAAAAAATAATAAAACTTAATAGCAAATATGCTTTTATATGCAGACTTAGAGTTTTTGCAATTTATTGACTGTTAGGAAGAATTAATTAACAAGCACAGAAACCCTAACCCTTTTCGCATCATGATAAGTAATACTGTAATTTATATGGTATCTGATAGCAGCAATAGAAAATTACGTAATCAGATAAATCGCTATTAACCTGATTAAAATAATAAAATGAAGGTATGAGGTTTTGTTCGATGATTGATAGAAACCTGAAAACCGAAAGCCTATAGGAGATCAGTATTTAATTAGGTTGCAATTACAGTAGACTTCTATAATCTAATTACATAATACAATATTATATTATTATTGTTCCCCCTATCCACACGCATTATTTTTAGGAAAATAGAAGCAGAAATGAAAACTACTGTCAGTGGCCCTTCCATAATATGTAGATTAAAAATTAATATTTAGTCCTGATATTATTTCCAATCGATCACAAAATCAAAATGGGAGTTAGTCGTACCGGTAACTTGTAGAGAGCATTTGAAATCTCGCCCGATACCTAATTACGGCGAAATCAAAATCAGTATTTTTTAACGTTTCTTAAAGAAGAACTAAAACTTGGTTGAGCCGAAAGACGATGAACGATTCGAAATCTCGGAACCTATTTCATACCGATTCTTGAAAGAACTTGAGAGTTTATCGATACCTATATGAAGGGTTAGGTGTAAACTATAGACATACAGTGGAAATATAAACTATGATTTTATCTACAATATTAATATAGGCCGGTGCTCTATCTATATCGCGCAATCATTACGAAACTAATTAGTGAGAACTAAATATATTTATAATAATTATAAATAAGTATTGTGTGTATGCTTGTGTACGCTTTTATTACTACTTTTCGATTTCCTCCTCTTGTCTACTCTTCTATAAAATAAACTAAATCTTGTTCTGCGCCATCAGTAATAAGAGTCTTTACCTAACCACACAACCAAACATTTGGTTAGCGATTTGGAAGTGAAAAGTTTACAGACATACAGACAAACGTTATGTTGCAAGTAGGTACATCGTATTTAGAGGACGGACTACGACATTGCCTCATGTTTACAGAAATCTTATCGAACTCTTATCAATTGTAAACTTGATTTATCCGCTGGTAAGTGATCGCAGTGCCGTAACTATATTTTAAGATATGTATGAACGAATCTTTTTAATACCATAATTTGGAAGCTTATGGCAAAAGGTTAACAAACAGTTATACATACTTTTGTAAACAGCTCATACCGTTACCAATCGAATTAAAATATTTTTCGACGTTTTTATAGTACAAGGCTTAGTGGAATTCATCATTAAACTCCAAATTACTTGAAATAGAAAGGATTGCGTAGAGATTATTACCGTTGTCTAAAATGTTGAGCGATGAATCTGCGGCAACTGGAGGCAGTTCGACCTTCCGATGTCTGGACAGCGTGAATGAGGCCTGCCCGGTTGAGGCTTTTAACCGGTTGTCAAGGAAATCATGGTTGCATTCATGTGTTCTGCGGTCGAACGGCTCCTCCCTCGATTTCGAAAATAAAGCCCCCATAACCTTTTCACTTTCATCCCTGTCACTTCCGTCATCGAATACGTCACTTTTTTCTTTTTCTACGATATCGCGAGCTGACAAGGAAACGTTTTCCTCGTGTGGCATGTCGGTGTCGTCGGAAAAGTCGGAATGCGGGCGCGCATCGAGCGGAGGGGGTGTGAGGGTGCGCGGGAGCTCGTCGTGCGCACTGTCACTTTCCGCGGAGTAATAACATTGGTTTAGTTCGACGGCGAGCGGCGTGAGAGGGTCTGTGAACACTGAGTCGGAGGTGGATCCGTTCGCGGGCGAAGTGACGAGAGGAGGCGCGGAGACGACGGGCGAGTGGTCGCGGGTCGGTGACCGCACGCACCTGGTCACCGTTACCTCTGACTGCACACTCGTCTCCGCGGCCCCCTCCACTCGCGATGTTTTAAACACGCACTCGACCGTATCGTTATCGGATGCCTCAATCGTTTCATTGTTATCTGATTCTGATGTTTTATCGAATTCTTTATCGATTGTCTCGCGTTTTGCGCTCTTTTTACGTCCGTGCTTTTTGTTTTCCCGTCCCGACGCCCTTTTATTCAAATTTCTCATGAAGTGCCTGCCCTTTGCGGGCGATTTCCCGGTTTTAGGTTGTTTTTCACCTGCCTGTGTATTACCCATTTTTGTATGGTACTACTGTACATATAGTGAGAAACGGTTTTTTTTAATACTCTTAGTTTAATATTTTTAACAACTTCCTGTTAAATTATTCCTACAACACTGTGAAAATCGTTCTGAGGTTTTCATATTATGCCTTTTGAATCGCGCGGCTGCGCAGTTGAGGGCGCAATAAAATCAATAAAACCTCATTTTTTAATGTAGTAACATAGATATAAATAAATTAACTTAAAATTATAATAAAATAATTCTTGTCTGTTTTTGCTCTTATTAAAAATACTTTACAGCAGCACTTTCCGCAAACGCTCTTATATATGTTGCATAGAGAAATTTAATGTTGCCGCCTCTCTGTCTATTGAAAAAGTAGTTGCAGATCCAGTTTGTGCAATAACGAGTTTGTTTTTGTTAACACAGATAGATGGCGGGCATACAAAAAAGTATTTTATCCAATAGGAATACTTCTTAAAACATATAAACACGACAAGAATTCGAATGAAATACGTGTTTTAATATCATTAAATAACGGTAGAAAAAGCAAGGGTTTCTTACAATAACTTTCATTATATCCAAAAACTCTCCTTTTTAAACTTTACGTTATTAACTATTAAATAACGAATATATTCGTTATACCAGATAAATTTAATATGTATTTCATATACATCGTGCAAGGTCGGTAGATTGGTTATAATTTGCGTGGTTCCCATGGGTTTTTTCGCTAAAAAATATGAATATCTAAATAAGTAGTTCCGGAGTAACAAACACGGCTTCTGTTTGCATGCATTCACGTTCCTACATTGAGGGTGAGATACGGTCTACTGCACTACCAACATCTAAAATGACTAAACAGATTGTGTCTCCGTTTTCAGTTCATAGGAGCAATGTTTATTATTTTATGTAGTTCTAATCTAGTCAGGATCTGTCAGTTAAATACATCTTGTTTACTTATCGACGACATTACAATAAAATATAATGTTATGTTCTTAATTCTTATTCATTAAATTAATCTTAGAAAAAGGGCCGTACTATATTATATATTTATATTTATGAATAACAAAATTCAAATGCTTTTGAAAAAAAATATGTTTCCGTTTTTGTGTGATTATATTATAATAACTATATTAAATTGAAATTATTATAGGAGAGGCACCTCGCCTTACGGCATCGCATTTAAAGCTCTGGCTGAAAGGCTAAACGACTAGCCTAGGACGACTGAGTGAGGAACCTGCGGACTATCCGAGCAATATAACAAATTATTATTATTATTGTACCATTAGAACTAAACTTTATAGTCTTGTCTAATTAATATTTCATTCAGATAACAACTACGTACTAGTTTTGCCAGACTTCCCTCATTTCACGGAACGTCCCAAATTTTAAGCTTTTGCTGAAAAGAATTTGGTAACCCTAATATCGACTCATTTATAAAAACAATTTTCTGTTTCACGCATAACTGAAAAGTTTAGTATATTCGATAACATTAATATACTAAACTAATATACAAAATAAATGAAATTCTGGTGTATCGCATCCTAAAGCATCACAAAAATGAATACAATTTATTTTTAATACTAGCTGAGCTCAGCGGTTTCACCCCCGTATATCTCCCGTTCTCATTATATTTTTGGAAAAGAAGCTCCTACGTCCTTTATCGTGTTTCAAAGAATTTCTGTACAAAATTTCATCCAAATCGGTCTAGTTCTTTCAGCGCCTATTCAATTCAAAAAAAAAATCTAATCTTTCCTCTATAAAATATAGGTACTCTATAAATAAGTTACACATAAGAAAAACACTCACTCTTAATGAAGAGTCAATCTTAGTGATACCAAGGTTTTGGATTGACGACTGTAAATATTACACTGAGAGGTAATTTAAATAGAAGCTATTTATAAAACCAACTGTAAATAATCTTAAAGTGATCCTTAACAATTCGGCCCTAATGACGAATGGAGTGCATGCTCAAGTTTGCAAGCCATTACACACAACCTTGACATGCCTCAGTTTAAACTTCGGATGTCGAGTTCTGACTTACAGTTTATAATTTATATATGTATTAAAATAAATTCCTTTGTTATATCACAATGTGATACTATTTAAAAGGAGAGCTAAACAAAACATAAAATCTGTAAAAGAATATGTAATTCATTTTAAACATGCACTAACACAAGTAAAACTACTACAATAATTTCAGATAGGTATCCTGGAATCACCATTTTACATTGCACAAGCGAAAATTATAGTAAATGTTGAAATAAATGCAATTTGCCTTACAGTTGTTCATCAAATAGGAATGGGCATGTCTAGGAACATGTTTAAGGAAATAAAATATGTAAATAATAAAACATCAATCGGAGTGAAAACAATTTATTTTCACGAACATTAATACATCAATATTTACAATAGATCCCACAAATTTATTGTTATAATACAACAAATAAAACTAACCGTAGTATCCTACGATGTCAGCACTTAAAACTAAAATATGGCGCGTTTTCGTTATTAATTAACGTTTGGCGTTTAAGTACAGTACATAGATAAAAAATATACAAGTTTTAATGTACAATACTTATCAACTAAATAAAGAATAAAGCTTAGTTTAATGATTATATAAGAGATTACTAGATTACTCGTTGTGATTGCAGTCAATGTGATAAAAATTAAGTAGAAAATGTTAAGGGAACAGTCCAACTAATTGTACACAAAAAGCGTGAAAAAAAACTCATTAAAAACGACTGTTGTAATGTTTAAATATAAACGATCAATTTTCATTATAGTAAGTGTTTTATTTAAATTCATTAACACTGGCTGTAATGTGTACAACTGTTTTTGAAAAAAATATAATGCAAATATAAAATCCATTACACATCTTACGAAAATAACATTAAATAATAATAATAATCGGAAGATATGAGTGGATTTTGTACAATATTATAGCATATAGCCTTAACAAGAGGATAATTATCTATTAAGTATTTATAAATGTAATTATTAAATTTCTAAATTAACTAAAATGTATGTAAGTACCGTACAGGCAGCCCATTTTTTAATAATATTATATATCTATAAAAATCGTTGATTGTGTCTGAGATCCTTAAAATCGATTCTTTGAAATGTAATTGAAAATTTGGAGTAAAAAAGATATTTGTATAATTTTTGTATATACATAATAGCGATCGAATTTCCATGCGTCGATTAAAGCATTAATAACTGAGAACATCGAACGATACTGTATAATAATGAAAAATTTATATCCATATCCGCAAAGAAAACTATCATAAATTACTATTTTCAAATACACTTTTGAATCGACTTAGTAATGAATGAAATACTAAAAAATATGTAAAGCATAATTTAATACGAATCGCATTCGGGTTTTTTCCTATTTAATTAAAGGTGGGCCCATTTCGTGATTTACCACTAATATAACTAAAATTGAATGCAGCGTATAATGCAGGGGCTGAACGTGAAGTGGTCGAGAGCCCAGGGCCTGATATATTCGGGGTCCTACAAACAAATTACCTCAATTTGTAAATTTGTGTAGATGACAGTAAGGGGAGTAATCTTTAATTCGCGAGGCCCTGGGCTGGAGTCCATTCCTAGGTTAGGCCCTAACTTATTGAACCGTTTGAATAATAATTACTCTTATATATTAATCAATATCGATATTTATAAAAATAAAAAGTACCAAATTTTCAACTAAAATAGAATATTAGAAAAGTATAGCTAATAAAAAATCAGTACATTCTTCAACCGAGACTGTAGCAAGCAGTTCTCGTTTTAGTTTAAGATTGGTAATGTGGTGGATTAAAAGGAAGGATAAGAAGCTCACTAAATGAAAAGGAGTAAATCTAAACTCTTTTTATAAATGCTTGGTCCGTTTCGTTGTGGACGATGAATACTAAAGCTTGGAATGAAAGGATAAGAAATTAAATAAACAGAGTTTCAGTGGAAAATATATATATCGACTAGCGAAAAAAATCGAGCCTAATAAGAAATTACGTGTCAATCTGTCTCAAAGCAGTACTATTGAAAGGATTATATTTAAAACATACATAATGGCACCGACGTTTGAAAGAATATTTTTGAATCATATAGGACGGCGTAAGGTAGGTACAATTGAGCTCTTATTTATTTACGATTTTATAATACATATCTTACGATTGACGATCAAGCATTTTTATCATTGTCATATCACGTTCCCGATAAAAACTAAACATTTTACTTTCGATGATTATTAATCTATGAATAGGCTATAATTATGTATACAATTGATTTACATTCCCAATAATTTTCATAATTATTATTTAACATTTAAAGTCGCAGTAAGAGATACGTTCGCAAAAAAGCTGAAAATGTTCTCTCCAAAGACAAGTCCTCAGAGGTAAGCTCATTATTTCTGCTAGCGTATCGGCAAACCCTAGCCGCTTTTGTTCAGTCTCTACTCTTGGAATGAGGGCGCAGGAAAACGCAGTTGTATTGCGACTCAGGATCTTTTACGTACAACGTGGATTTTCTGGAATTTTGCATTAAAGCAAACAGTCTTTCAATATTTTAAATATTAAAATACCTTAAGCTCGAGCTAGTTACGCAGATTATTTTTAGAACACGAAACCATAATGTAACTTCGAAGCGTGTTTTAAAATATTATAACGGAAAATTCATGGTTCGACGACGATTATTTGCTTTGATTACATTAACATCGGTTATTGAAATCATCTACAATATAAACAGAAATTGTTATTTCCAATTTCTATAAACTTTCGCTATTGTTAAATTAAAATGTAAACACTTGGGATTCCTTTAGATTAAGATTTTCCAAATAAACTGAGGTTATTCCTATATTGTAAACCAATTTTCCGTTACTAGTTTAAAATAAAGAGCATTTTGTATAAAATATGACTGCGTTAAAATAATATGCAATCTCACCGAAATCTTTTCACGTTGTGCAATATGGCATGGATTGCACTAAGAAATGCAAAAGGGTGTTTACACTAACGCGTCTCGCTCCTAGGAATGGTCAGAACTCAGAACTATTTAAGAAATAAAAAATATTATGTATAATATTTATGAAATCTTATGCAATACACGTAAAATACCGCATTCTTACTTTTATCGCATAAATGTAGTAGGTATAATGCAAACGACTGTGTCAAAGTTAATTTCATATGCATATCGAGCAAAATGCAATTGCTTTATTTCCATAACAAATTATATTAATATTTATAATACGGTTACACGAGATCGTGTTAATGCAGCACTTCAGTCTGTATTCGAAAGAAACTCGTCTAAAATTGAACAAAGACATTGCATTGTCGCAGTAAGCTCGGCTCAAATCTCAGGCACAACGTAAATTATTGAGTACAAGATGTTACTCTACCCTGTCTACCCTGTTATTAGAATTCTCTTTGCATCGTCATTTAGACATTACAATCACGGGCAAACATTATATTAATAACGAAACGTCTTGTTCGTCATGTCTTACTTGATTAGTGCACTTTGAGACGTAACATGCAGCAATGTAGTGTTCCTTAAATATGTGTATTGCAACGCGCACGATGTCTTAATTTAATTGACTGCCAGAATTAAGATCTCTGTTGATATTCCCCGTACCTACGTTATAATATAATTACGAGCTAAAACATCAATCGTAACCATAGATACAGATTAATTGACGGTGAATGAGCTTCACAACCAACATTCATAATATCTCATTATAAACTTTGTCACACATGCACTGCTCAGAAATTATATCGAAAATTTATAAACGATATTTAAAGTTTATAATTTAGTGACGGACACAGCTCAATACTTTTATTTTATAATCAATTTGCATTAATTTCGGATTCGATTTTCGTGATTGAACGTCCTATTTATTTTAAACTAGCCTGAGAAAAAGCAAATATGACATACGATAGAAAATAAAGTACATAACTTAATATTGAGTATACGTATACTCATACAACATGAAAGCACTCTTCAATCCGAGTGATTAGTTAGTTGCAAGCAGCAAAGGGCTCTAGAATGTTTTAAATAAATCGTATCATAATATAACACAAAAATGTTTTTTTACTTCTCACGGCTTCGAATATAATAAAACTTGATCTACATTAAAATAATATTCACGTACAATGTTCAGCTATTTAAAAAGTATGTTTATTTACAATAGCTCTTGTAATGACATTTTGGCCACGACAAAAACTATTCTAAATTTTCAATAAAAATATTATATTGAACATAATGCACCTTAAGTTACAAAAATTAATTAATTAAATTGAAATGTTAAAGAGTTTTCCACTTATAAGTCATTTCAGTTCATAAGTAGATAGTTCATTTTGGAAAATAAAATACTAGTCATTTAGTGTTTCCAAATTAGGTCGAGTAATAAAATTGGAGCTAATTGCAATTGTTACAAAGTATACTTATAACTAGAATTCAGTCCATTTTTGGGGACTAATTACTGTGTACTAGAAGCTTAAGTATTATAGGCCATGACTAAACTGATTATTTTGAATACTCATAAGTACATAGTCGGAAAAAGATATACGCTGTAACCATAAGTACTGCAGTTGCTGTTCGACTAAACTTATAGTTAATTTTGGGGACACATTTGTTTGATACAATGGACAGATACATCTAGGTACAGTTAAACAAATTACAATGTACCAAAAAATAAAGTACATGATATTTTTGAAATAACAAAGATTTCAAATGTCATGCTGTCACTTTCACTCTAGTTAATGGGAAAGGGACATAATGATATTATAGCATCTCTCGAAGCATAAGTTGAGTATTTGGACATTAAAACAGAAATAGACAGGTACACAAGTCAAATTCATACCTACGTACTACCCAGACTCTTGTCACAAACGATAGAAGTTAGCGCTAATGCTGTTCCGACGTAGCCCGAGATATCGAGTCAGTGATTTGTATCTATAGGTGCGTTACTCGAGAACGTTATGAACGTTTTGACTTCTGTACCTATATATTTTGTGATTAAAGGGTGCACTGAAAACAGCTCACGCTCATGCAATGAGCTCGCGTATGACCCCCGGACACGGAAGTTGCACGGACTCGTGTTCAAATACTAAAATGAAAAGACTTTAAATATCATTCTGTCACCGAAAAAATGTGACAGAATGATATTTAAAGAAAATGAAAAGGACAGAATGATATCTAAACATCTCTCTAGTCATTGAAGTATTTGGCCGTGAAAACACAGAAAACAGCTCACGTCTACACAATGATCTCGCGTATGACGCGCCTGGCGCGCGAGTTGGGCGTGGAGTAGCCGGACTCGAGCGACTCGTCGTAGCTGAGCGACAGGTGCGGCGGCTTGTCCTCCGCCTGGCCCTCCTCGTTGCTGTACGTCTCGGGCAAGCCGCTCACTTCGTGGTATGGAGATTCTGAAAGTAAAATGTTTTAGTTGATTGGATAAAGTCGTCGGATATATGAGTGGAAGTTTATTTTCTTATACGTTTATTTACACCTCGACCACCTCGTGACATTTATAGAATTGTGATTATTTATCACCATTATTTAGAGGCCAGTGGGAGATCAATCTTCTTTGCCCAGCCAGACAGAGTCCACTTTAATTCTCGACCGGGACTCGAACCCAGGATTTCTAGGTTGTAACACCTGACGCATTAAAAGTTAAACATGATCAGTGAAACGGAATTAATATCCACCGCATATTCCAAGACACGGGACTTTTTTTACATCAGATAGTGGTATTTATTGCCTTAACATAATAATTGTATTAAAATACATTTAAGTCTAAAGTGAGATTTGCTCAATTTAGAAGTAAAGATCCTTTGAATATTTTTAGTTTTATTTATTACAAAATTTGAATTAAAATTAGCCTAAAAAACACTTGAAACTACTGGTAATAAAATAGTACTTTTCATAATTTCTTAGTATGTATTAATGTGATTGTTACAAAAGTTTAAGCTAGGTAGCTTCAAATAACAATATCCAAAATGAGAAATCCAGAACCATATGAAACGCAACTACATTTAGCAGATGGTCGCAATAAAGGGACCACAGACCACAGACAGAAGTCCGGACAACGCCCTGTGCTTTGTACAAGTTACCGACTAAATCACGATTCGTATAAAACCGCTCGCCACAGCTAACAGCCATGCAAAGTGCGGCGCCGAAACAAATGTAAGACAACAACAAATCTATGAAGTAGTCTACAGCTACCGGCGATGCGATTGCGGTGCGGTGCTATATGCGAATATATCAAATGT
>LQNK01000296.1:179354-209125 GCA_001586405.1 Phoebis sennae | reverse complement strand
CTGAGATTAGCGCGTACAAACAAACAAACAAACTCTTCAGCTTTATAATATTAGTTTAGATAAATATTAATTTTGTACGCGCGTCAACATAAGCTTTTCTCTTTTTTACTTCATTAACGCTTCCAATAATTGACAGCTCTTTGAATTGAGAAGAATTGTCTGACTTTAATTGAATAAATTAATTCAGGTTAACAGGCGTTAATTTCAATTCACATATATCATTCCATTATTAACGATACATTAAATCAACCTTTGCGTATACATAGTTTTGTATAATAATGCTTAAGAAGGTAAATCAATTTAGTTAAGTTTCATAACAACTAAATAAACATGTATCCAACACCTATCGTCAAATGTGTTGCAAATCTCGAAACTATAGAACGACTCGATCAATTTGACATTTTTTTTTATATTTTTGTTAGGCATCAGGGAGGTTCTAATGTAGAGAAAAAGACGTAAAAATTACAAGAAAAACAGTAAGCTGTTAAACATTTGAAATCACAGATACCAATTAATTTTAAAAAGACTTAATGATCTGTCTGACTACCTATCCAATTTTCACTTTTGTATTAAAACGGATGTGAGTCACAAATAAAGAAATTTTATCAATATAAACCGGATATGCGAAAATAATAATTATCGACGGCCCGATTGGCGCCATGGATACGGCAATGGTTTATTTAATTGACAAAAGAAATCTACAAATAACCGTGGCTAATAACAGCCTTATTATGACAACCTATATTAAAATTCTCAATCGCTCGAATAAACAATGAGCGAATTAAGCTTTACAATAAAGGCGAACCATATTCGTGACTGGTGAATGCAACTATTAATATTTATATAAACTGACATATGAAGCTTGCCTCATATCGCCATTTTTGAACGTGAGATATTTGACAGACACGAACTATTTATTAAATATAATCGTGGTTTTTACTATTATATTCAAAAATTTATTCATACTTTCTCATCGATTAAACCTTCCCTGGACGTCCACGAATATTTCAAGACTAAAATATGTTTGAATAGGCTCTGAAACTACTGGACCTATTGAAAAATACTTTTACCATTGGAATCCGACACCCTGATGAACACAGGCTATATTTTAGGTTATAATATTATGTTACGAGGGAGATAACTTTTTTAAAGTCGAGTTATAAATATGTTACCTGCCAACCGCCGACAGCCCCAAGGCCTTCAATCACGCCCACGAGAGGCAGACACGTGGCTCCGACGCTGAAGCCCACGGACCTCGTGGTGGGGTCGAACGTCACCTGCTCCGGGGGCGGGATCTTGTCCACCTTCGTGGTCACCGTGATCTCGTTCGAGTAGTTACTCTGCCCCTTCGTATTCACAGCCTTCACCTAAAGCGAACGATGTGTTAGTTTCGATTCTGCACGCACACTCCCGCGTGTATAAAGCATAGATGAAGTGCTGTGTCGCTGCTTAAGTAGAATTTAAAAAGGCCAAATTTTTATATGATTCAGAAGTACACAGTTGTGTGATATATGAAGTATACATATATACATCATCTTGCATAGAAATTAGAAATACTAACAGCGAGCTTGCACAATCAGGATACGTAATGTAATTAATTATCTTTATTAGACTTAGTTTCCGCGCGAGCGATACTGAATATGTTTATTAAATAGTGTTGCATGTCGTAAAGCGAAATTCTATAATTTCCACACATATTTTTAATGAAAAAAATAATTATAAAGTTTAAAAACTTGACCTCTTTAAATTATATCCTTTCATGTTTATCGCTTGAGAATAATAAAAATAAACTAATGAAACGATGGATAAAATATAGGATAGACATATAATACTTATATTTAATGTATTATAAATAAAACTAAAACTTCGCCTAGCAGGACGCAGTTGAAAGCGTAGCAAAAATGACAAAAGCAAACGCATTAATACTGAGAAACATAATGTAAGCAGCTGAAACCGATTTACCTTGAATGCAAATGTCAGATGCTGTCGGTAGCAATAACAATGAAACAAACTTATTAGCAAATGTCTACATGTTTTCATACCCAGCCGCGATTTCATCAACGAAATAAGCATGTTTAAACATAAATAGCTATTTAACTGTACGTTATCTACACCTTTTGATGTTTCTTTTCATATTGGGAAAAACTTTTATTTCATTGATAATCTCGACTAAATAGCATTCTTTCATTTAAAATGTTTAGTTTTTTTGAATGCATAAAAAGACCATTTAAAATAATTAAAAAATGTCCCAAATGAGTAATGACATACATATCGGAGAAAAAATGTACAATTTCAAGCATGACGCATTTTAAATTTCCGTTTTATTTCTTTACTTTTTGTCACCGTTAACTTTTCAAACTGACTCGTTCCGGTTCAGAAAACGATCCCTTTCTTTTTACATTTTACGTTTTCTTTTAAACATACTTTTCGTTTTAAACATGGTTATTTTAAATAGTCCTTTAATTAAAAATACCTAATACAATAATAACACAACTTATTTATTTAATAACTACGTGACGCACTCTATAATGTATATAATGCCAACCAGCCATGTTGAGTTTTCAATATTATAAAAGAAAAGAACAGCTGACACTTAAATTAAAACTATACTAATTTTGAATCGTAATGATTTTTCTTTCATTGCTGGACTCAGTCAAGTGGGCTCTAATAAAACTTGAAATAAAGCTTTATTCTGAGAAATTACATATACCATACTTCATTTATACACTACATTACACTATAAGACATATCAGGCAAGTGAGAACATATGGCAATCTATCGATATTAATAATAATAGTGAAAATGATTACCTTAAAGTGATAAGTGTTATGTTGATCCAATCGCGTCACATTGCAAGGGTTCGACCTGCGACAGTCGTACTCCTTCCAGTCGAATTCGTCGGCTTTTTCTGAAACGCATTGTTCGCCTCCGGCGGGGTTTTTCAGCCTCCGGTACCAAACGAAATATTTGGTGTTCGACAGGCCGCCGTCGAAGCCAGCTTCCCACTTCAACGTGACGAACGTCGGCCCGACTTTTTGGCTCGTCAATGCGCGAGGCGATTCCGGAGCGCCCTTCGGCTGCAGCCTGATCTGTGGCCGAATGCTTCCCAGCGAATTCTTCACTTTGCAGTAGTAATCGCCGTAATCCTGCGCTTTAACGTTGCGTATGAGCAGAATGCTCAAATAGGAGTCGTTGTTATCCGTCGTTGTGGTTATTTCGTAGTGTCCGTCGGACGACATCTGTAGCGGCGCAGTATTGGACCCGTAATACCATTGAAATTCCGGCTTCGGATAAGCCTGAACTCTGCACGATATTTCCGCGTTTTCCATGACGTCGTACGCCACCTTGTTTTGCTGTCGGATTGATATCGGCTCGTCTGGAAGGAACGATTTTAATTAATAATAACCATAGCCGCGGCGCCGTGGACGACAATATTGAAAGAGAAATTGTTTCATTAAACTGTAGTCGAAGTAATTTTCTACGCTTTTACTTTCACGCTTCTATTAAAATATTTGTCTTTTTAGAGTTGTCTTGTGACTATCTTAATATAACACAAAGGATATGAGCATTCTATTTAAAATTGTGCAAAGAAGTAAGTTTTTGTTTAGAATTTTCTATAGCGCAAGCTCAAAACTTATTCCGTAGACACAATGAGAGAGTTATTATATGTACAAATAATTATTTATACTCACGTTCAATTCGCAGTTGCATCGTCGATTCTACTTTCTTGACTTCGTTTTCAAAGGAACATGAATAGACTCCTCTGTCCTCGGGAAGCAAGTCATCGCCGTTGGGTCTCGCGCGACCTCGAAATCTTAGCATGCTCTGTATATTAAATACGGCGTTGCGGCTCTCGTTGATTTCAGTTTTAACCTCGTACAGGTTGGCGTCCGCTTTTATTTCGGAGTTGTCTTTGTACCATTTGACGTGCGGCAGCGGCTTTCCCAACGCTATGCACGTCAGTGAAAAGTTTCTTTCGCCCGAGTTCTTGATCATGTGCGGCTGGAGTTTGGATTGAAAACGTGGAGGTTGGTAGACTTCGAGATTTACGGAGGCAATATCGCCGTGCCCAAGTTCGTTAGTGGCTTGGCAGTGGTAGACGCCTTCACTTCCGAGATGAGCGTTAGGAATGGTGTACTTGTTGCCGGTCGCTAGTACATTGGGTTTGGCGTTACCGACATCGAGGTCCCTGAACCATCTGTATTGTGGGGCCGGCCAGCCCGGAGGCTTGGCGTTACACGTGAGAGTCACTCCGGCGCCTTCTTGAGCTACGGGACGATCGGGGCTTATAAAGGCACGCCCTGGCTTGTGCCGCACTAACACCGCCACGGAAGCACTGCTCGCTCTCTCTATGCGGTTGCCAGTAGATGACGTTATCACATTTACTGCTTTACAGACATAAGTGCCCGCCATTTCCGCATCTACTCTACTGAGTACTAAAGTGTTTCCTTTTTGCCGAAAATCATTCTTCCCCTCTTTAGACCATTCGATCGATATAGGCTCTGGATTCGCGGACACTTCGCAACGAATTTCAACAGTCCCGCCTTCTTCGGCTTCATACGTTTTCGAGTCTACCGTGACGCTCGGCGGATACAAGACATCTAAATAAATATCTTTTTCTCCGGGATGGTCGAGGCCATTGTCGGCGCTACAAGTGTATTTGCCCGCGTCCTGCACCGTCACTCCTTGAATAGTGTGTATGAAAGAATTAGAAATATATTTGCCATTTCTAGTCCATCGCACGCTGTTCACTTTGGGTTTAGCATCAACTTTACACTCCATTGTAGCCGTGCCGTCAATTTCAACATGCAGCGGATTTTCCGGACCAATCTCGATTCGAGGAAAATCTGCAACAAAACAGGATTTTAGAAATTCAGCTCTAAATCTAAATAACTGCACGGTTGAAACGGATTGATTAATTCTTACGAAACTAATAGTATGGTTTTAATTAAAAAGAAACATGTGTATCGATTCGTATACGGGATAAATAAAGAAACTAGCATCGGCTAAAAATACCAAAGATAATTAAACAAAGCTTTGCTATCTCGAATTAAAAGTCGATATCGTGCCTCAGCATCTAATATTGCATACGGCGATTAATTGTTTACACGCAGGAGCAAGTGTATATGTGGAATGTGGATATCAATAACAAACAGATGCATTTAATGTTTAATAAAACGGGCAGCTTATACGAAACGGATGTGAATCTGTTCTACTTGTGAGCAGATCAGAATGTTTACCGAATACGTTCAAATTAGAACGTACATCGCGCAAGGTACATGCTTTTCATTTAGGTCACGAAATTAAAAATGCTGGCATCTGGCAGGCATTTCAAGCAAACTGACAGGAAGGTATTATGCAAATGATAAATATTTATATTACTGGATAAGTACAGATTAAATAAACAATTTTAAACATAGCTCTGTATCGCTAGTACAGTACGTGGTGTAAACTCATTTCCTGACTGAATTGGTTTAATATGCAATCGAATCCGAAAAAATCTATCTCATCTTTAAAACAATATAATGTTGGTCGAGTTTCAGAAGAAATGTTAAACGTTTTTATCAAAGATATTTAAAATTATGAGGAAACATCACAATGACATGAAAAGCTCGGTATAATACTTGTACATTTTCAAAGCTTTTTAGGTTTTTATTGTCGCAAATTAAATTGCTGCGGGGAACAAGCATAGAAAGTTTAATTAAAAAATTTAAGATCGTACGGCATAACACGTACATATATTTGTTATTTATCCAGAAGAGTACCTATAACCAACTTCATCAAAAGAGGTTCTCAAATTAAAGACATAATTGAAAAATCCGTCATGAAAAGCAACGACTTAAAAATAATAGACAAAAGATACGGTGTACATTACCCAGGGAAACTTTTACAAGTAGGAATAGGATCTTCATTGTAGTAAGAATATTATGTACCTTCACTTCGGAATAATAATTTGTATTCACAAACGAAATAATTATATTTCTTATTATAATGCGTGGTTTTAAATATATTAACTATTTTGAGTTATATGATGTACCTACCACGAAGATAAGAAAGGTAAGGGTTGTGACACGGGTCTCCTCATAGTTGACAGTATTTTTTAATAATCAACTTAAAGCGTACCTAAATCGCTTTAATTCTGATAAATAGTTATATAAAAACAAGTAAATATAAGTTTATGATCGTTTTGATACAGGACTCAAAGAATTTAAGCTTTGACATACTCGGATCTGAATTCTATTGCTGAAATTCCAACGTTTCATGCGGTCAGGTGGATACTTCAAAATAAAAACGTCAAAGTTATTACAAAACTACGACCTACTTCATATAACTTGAATTTACATTTTAAAAAGTTTAATGTTTGATCTCATTTAATACGAGCATGATCTTTCATTTCACAATTTCATAATACGCGCGTGCAATAAAGAGGAAATACTTTATGAAGCGTTTTCAACTGAAAAGGTACGCATTACACAATACGCCGCACATACATAAAAGTATTTCATATGGACGATACAAATTGTTTTGCTCGCATTCATACGTGTGTGGTAAGAGATAGTATCTATAAAGTAATATATGATCATGTAACTTATACCTAAGTTGGAGTCAAGACGCGGCCTGGTTTAATTGCTCCCGGCCCCGCTTAAGGAGTCTGCCTACTTTAAACGCTTATATTTGCTTTTCTAGCGGAAAACGACTGAGACATACAAAACATCTCTTTTCATTCGACAACACAGTATAAAACGCGCGCTAATTTAGAATTCAGGACATCCGCAAGTGAATGTGAGATGATTGTCATCCTTACAGAACAGACGCGTGTAAAAAGAACAAATATTAACATGTAACAATGCAGCAAAGGTACATTGTCTCATAATAAAATGAAAGGTTATTAGACGGATTGAGGATAACATCGCTTGGGATATAGCCACAATGACTGTATTATTACCGTGGAATATTATAGTGATAACAGCAGGAAGCCTGCGCTATTTTCGTTTTAATAAAAAAGCACTAAATTTTATTCATTTTTATTTACTTACTCGCAAATAATGTGAGAAAATAAAATAATTTAGAAGAATATATATAGAAATTTTAAACGAATGCAAATAAAAGCCTTGTTAAAAATTCAGTCGAACAATTTATCTCTCAGGAACTAAAAGATGTGAAACATTTTATCGATAACTATTGATCCGACGCATTGTGATGTACGATAGAGGTGTTTTGAGTTTTCAGCAAATTGATTTATTATTTTTTCAGTCAGTTTAAAATAGCAGTTCACCGAACCTTTCAAATTTGTATTCATCTTTACATCCAATGCTCTGTACATATAATGAAACAGTTACCAGACCATTTCTGTACACATAGGTGGAAAGGCATTTTAAAATACTTATTTGTACATATAGATAGATATTTTAAAATGAAATAGAAAAGTATGTATAGGCTTACATAATGACTTTAATATATAGTTGAAGAGATATGAGCTCCTGAAGTCGTAAAAAATGCCATCCTATCTCTACTTCGAAAATCTTGCAGTCCACGCGAGCGAAGCCGCGAGCAGAAAGCTCGAAAGTACAGTAATAATATCGTGTTCTACCAAGGAATAAATATGGCAATGCTCGCCTTTAGCCTTTATGGATTTGTAAAATTTGTTCTTTTAAGATTAACATCAAATATAATATATAATAATGAAGCAGTATTAAGGGATCCTTGGATTGTGCCAATGTTAACAATAATTAAACAACACAAGAATCATGCAATTTAAGTATGTCGCAATTTTAAATCCGTGAATTATAGAAGCTGGAATAAAGATGCTTTAAAAGCCGCATAAATTGAATTTTTGGCTAAAATTCAAGTTATTACATGGGCTCCTACAATCATGGTGGATTCATTTATACTGGTAATATTTTTCAAACATTATTTTTGCGTAAGGGTCGTGTGTATAACATTACACAATTGCGTATGAAACTGGACAACACAACAAAATATATTAGGCTAAGCAAATTAAGCCATTAGCATTATTACCCTGCATTATTGAGATAATAGGCAGATATCGATGGATGATTAGCATAATATTAAATAGAGTAATGAACGCTTGTAATTATATATTATACGTTAACAAATCCACTAATGATTAGGCTCTGTTTTATAGATTTCAATAATTATCAGGGATTATTGTCATCATTTACGTAAAGTAAAAAACATTGTATTTTGTGAAACTGAACATTACCTACAAGCAAACGGCCACGCAAGCTATCTGATGTTCAGAGCGGAATAGAAAACGCTTGTATAAAGAATATATGACCTCATTCATCGGTTAAAACAAAATTTAAAATGTAATGTGTCCTCACATCAGTTGAAGTACAATATCAAAAAGAGGAGGACGAGTGTATACAACATTAGGTTTAATATCGCGTTCGTAACGACAGCATGAATGGGCGCTAGAAGAACAGTTACTCTTACGTGTTAGTATGACGTAAAATGCACTATAGAATTTTAAAACAGCGCACGGAAAAATAATTCCCTTTAAACGGTCTGAATTGTAGCACGATGCAGATGTAACGCTATGAACATAGAAAGGCTCTTCTCACATCCGATACTGAAAATCTTCTGGCGTGCTCGTTTGCTACGAACTTCAGAATTGTCTAAACGTTTCTTTTATAAATTCTCGCTCGTTATATTATATTTCTGTTCAGTTCGTTCTCTGTCTGATCGTTATAAGTTCAGAATGACAAAGTGCACAAATTTGGCTGGAATGCGATTGAAATTCCATCTGCAAATAAGTGTAGAAACTTGAGCTATATGTACAATCAAGAGTGTCGCAGCGTTATCGACAACGATCGTTATAAATTGGGAATATATAAATAATTAATAATTAATTAATGTACCCAAGATCATAATGCATAAACAAAATATATAATTTAATAACGTAGGGAACCGTTATTCGTCAATAACCATTGAACATATTCATTGCCTCGTTTTGCTTCAATTACGGATGGCGTACCGGTAACAGGCACATTACAGGGTTCTTTCATCCATTGATATCGCCGTATTCTATAATGTAATACCGATCTACAAATCTTGCATAATTGGGTAAACTGCTAAGTTTTAATATGATAATTGTTGGTAAGTCATTAAACAAAGTACTTGCAAAACTTGCTAATAGGTATTTGTATTATAATCTCTATCATACTTTAATATTTAAACTCACGTGCATATTTTGTTTACTTCAATATTTCGTGATTTTAAGCTAACCGTTACACATTTAGTAATAGCCGTATAATTGACTGCAGTATTTAAAATAATGTGAGAATACATGCACGTATGTAGCGTGTTTATATATTCTTAGATTTTATACAAATTATTGTACAGTACTTATAAACCCTATTCTTTATAAATACAATATTTTATCTACTAATACGGCACGTAATATTAATGAAGAAAAATTACGTAGTCACGTAACAGGCTATTTATTGTAAAACAACAAGCCACTATCTCAGTTATTTACAAGATTAAGTCTGCATTTTAAATAATAACCCTTAATATAGGCACAGCTACTAAATTTCTATTAGAATTTCTAGAATTAGACATAAGAATAAGTATTTCATGGAACATCAGCGGAAACCTCAACTGCGCATTAAATACGAAAAATATACTGAGTATAGAAAATAAATGTATTTGTAAACTTAATCTCGAATTCACAGAAATCGATCGATTCTAGAATATATTCAAATAAAAGGCGGTCAAATTCGAACCGTCTCAATAGGTACAATTTGTGAAAATGTACTTACAATTGACACTCAACTCGACGGTGGCGTCCATCTTCTGTCCTTCAGGCATGGCGCGGTTCCACACCACGCAGCGGAAGGTGGCGCCGTCGTCCTCGCGGTTGGGCACCAGGGTAAGCGTGGACAGGGACGCTTCTGACCTCGTCCGCCCGTTCACTGCACTCGCCTCCATGGGATATGTTGAGCCATCGCGATACCACCTGCACAAATACAATTAATTTACTAAATACTAATAAAAAAAACGACGTACTCGTACTCGACAGCAGAAACTAGGCTTGCAAAGTATTGAGTTAGTTCTATCACGAACAAATAAAGAAAATCTAAGATACACGCAGTTTTCCTATTAAACTTAAACGAGTGTAGCTACGTTTTTTTTAATGATGCCGGACTAGATACGTGACATTCTGACGTCTAAGCATGACATCATAACTACTGGAAACGTTTACGTCGAAGACATCACACAACGCTAGTCTACTTCAAAATAAGCCGTAATGAAGGTATCTCTATATTCTGTCTATCCAACATTTACCCCATTAACCTTTTAATTACATAAAAGTTTCATACAGAGTTCGTTAATATTTATTTATCCATTCACAGTGGAGTAGCATTGCATCTAGCAATCATCGGCGGAGAACGGAATCAGTGAAACAGTGTTATATTATCAAAGGACAATTAGTATAATTGGATCATGGAAAGGCCCTTTGTATACGATGCAGCGGATAATAAACTTACTTTAATGACATTTTTAAAGCAATTGTATTAATTAACATACGGATTAATACGGTGCCGTTAAAACTCAAATATTTTAAACATCGCGTTTTTGGAAGTATTTTCAAAATGTTTACGGTTAAAAATAACATGTTATGATTAAATTCAGTAGAAACTCAGAAGATCGTTTTAGAAAACACAATAATGTTCCTTAATTTCCATACCCGAAAATAGAGCCTTACTGTAAGTAGACTCATAAATTGAACTAAACCCGCATCGAAAGTTGGAGCGAAAAGTTGAAATTGCAAACAAAGCTTAAACAACATTATCTTATTCTCGTGTTCTTGATTTCACTAAGTGATTAAAACTGTTCGTTTTTTTATAAACATGCGGGTATCGACGCCAATATTGATATTTTTATTTACTCAGATTTTTTTTCAGAAAGCGATACGAGCACACGCGTGATCTGATAAAAAGTGGTTCACGTCGGTCAGAAACATCCGCACAACTGAATGCGGATATGTTGTGAACAAGAAAAAGCCATGTATAAAATTCTAGGATTAGAATCTCATGATATTTATCAACTAAATTCTGGGCACGAATTTGCGCGAATATCTGTTTATTCATAAACTGTCTTTGTTTCCTATTTATTCACATCCAAACGTTCACTTTATCCTTTATAATATAAACGTAATATGGTATCCTATCATATTATGATAGAGGAAGGGATATGGGCCATAAATATGATACTATTATGGAGTATATTTTTGTGTGGTTGATTTCCCCGGTGCGAGCGACCTAATTCGAAGTCTGCTGGTATCCCATTATTAATTGAACACCTCATCAACCGTGCTAATCAACATCAGCTAGAGTTAGATACCGCATATTATCGCCTCTTATGATTGACCTAACTGATGATGTTATCATCCATGCTTTAATTCATCATCTAAGCTTAAACTCATTGATGATATTATCATCATTATGAATTATTTAATAGCGTTTTATTTTCATCTCGATATTCTTCCTTCCCTGATTAGAAGAGTAACAATGAAGATAATAAGAGGAAAAAACATGGAAGATAGAAACTATAAACACTTTTATTAAGAACAAGAAATTGTCATTTATATTTATATAATTTTTCTTTTTTCCTTAATCGTGAATCCACCAATTTATATTTACAGTAATTTCTATTAAACTTAAAAGAAATTTTCCATTGTGTCATTATTATCATTAAATGATGGAAGTATACTTTCACTTTAATTATTATAATAACATAAACACCATAATAAATTTTTAAGTTATTTATCGACGGAACCTTAAATAGTAACAATTCCTCTACTCGAAGTCGCTTTAAAATTTCCGATAAATACTTAAAAGTGTTTATATTCTATCTTCCATCTTGACTTTTTCCCGCCCATAGTCTACATTGTTACTGCTTAAATCGGGGAAGAAAAAATATCGAGATGAAAATAAAACGCATGTCTTAGTAGAAAAAAAAAATTAAAAATTAAGTAAAATAATTACAGACTTATGTCGAAAACTTTTATTAAAAATGTCAGTTCTATAGTAGTCTTGACTTTCTAATATTGTAAACAAAATATTGTATTACGCTAAAACCCGAACTTTGTGTATACACTTTGTCCTTAACCAAAGTAATGTGGTGTGAACAATTCATCAAACTGATTAATGAATATTTCACATCCTATTATTACCTACAAAAATAATTTCCCTCTATATTAAATTATGCAACAGTCAATTACTTTTACAGTTAATACTTTTAGTTTGCCCAGGCTTTAGGTACTGGCATTTTCTAGAATACATTTATACATTTGCAATTTAAAAATGTTAAATTTGTAATTTATTACATTGAATTACAAATGAAAACCTGAAACTTACTTAATATCGGGGCTAGGCGATCCCCCAGTGGACGAACACGTCAGATTGAGCTCCCTTCCTTCCTGCGCTTGCGCATGTGTGCCCGGCGTCAGGAGCGGCGGCTGCGGCTGCGTCAGCACCACCAGCTCGTGGCCCTGGGCGTGCAGCGTGCGACCAGAACCCCCAGCCTTGATGCGACACTCGAACCTCCCATTGTCACGCTCGTATGACACGTTTGACACCATCAAATCATATCGTCCTTCGGAAGGAGCGTAGATTGCTCTGCAACAAAGGATAAATATGAATCCATTTAATATTCAGACAGAAACAAGTAAAAGCTTGTAAGAACAATATACTAAGTATATATGTAGGGTATACTAGAACATCATCAAATAATGTGTGGATAAATATGTTTTCGCGAAAAAATTGTTTTTTACACGCGCTTGTGGGATTACACGATTTTTTCTCAGTTAAATATTTAGTAGAGTTTGTATATTCCAAAACTACTTGTATTACCAGCAGAGTAGTCCATGACTTTATAAAAATTTCAACAATTAAGTAATAATATGAATGCAGAAAAATTGGATTATATATAAATTTATTATGAGTAACGCACTATATCTATCGCAGAATATATTCTTGTCGTACACGCGTAAACTGGTTTGATAATAATTAACTCGAATAGCAGTAGTTTCTGAGATAAAAGACATAGACGTTAGTCATATACATGAGGGCTTGTTTTCAATAGGGATTGTAAATATAATAAAGTGCTCAATTAATATTAATATAACGACAAATATGCGATACATTTACCTAAGATAATATATTATATCTGATACAAAATGGCATTGTCTTTACTATAAAGAATGTTTTTTTATCCTAAAATGCTACTCTGTAGGTATCGGATTATAAACACCTAAAAAAAGATAAAAAGACTTTTTATTCAGGAGCACTAAGATATAATAAAATATTTAGTCATTCTCCACGTTAATCCTGTATTCATACAGCGAACAACTAGTTCGCCTTTACACGGAAAACGTATAAAGGCTCAACACATTACGTAAACTAATACCCTTATTGTATTAAACTATTCAAGTCTGAGCTGACCTTTATATTTATTATAAATTAAAATAATAATTCACGGATGGATGCACGCTATCCATGTCTTGAAACTTAAGTGATGTGGAAGATTTGTTCTAAATAAGCTGCACAGATATTAGTATGTCAATGATCACTCAAATGAATGAAAAGGCATTATAATAGATGAACTAAGAGATAAATTAACAACAACGTAAACAAATACGACATAAACACATACACTATTACTCTAGAAATGTTTCGCCTTTGAGTGGTAGTGATAACAACACACTCCTACCAAAAAAATAGTAATGAATAATTTTTATTTGTTATCATTTTGCACATTGTAATAAAGATCAAAATCTAAAAACGTTTGTCAAGAGGCAGACTATTAAAACAATTGGTGATCTTATCTGCTGCGCCAAGAGATATGCGTCCGTTTTTCATAACTAAAAATATTTGTTATGGAAATTTTATGTTTTAATCAAGTCCTGATTTGTATATCTATTTCAATTTATTAACAAAAAAATATTTTAGAGTTTTCATCCAAATTATTTTTAACCGACTTTCAAAAAAGGAGGAGGTTATCAATTCGACCGTATTTTTTTTATGCAATCTCCGGCGTTTTTGGACCGATTTGGAAAATTCTTTTTGCATTCGAAAGAGTAGAGTTTCAGTGTGGTCCCTTAGAAATTTGGTTCAAGTCTGATCATCCATGTGGAATATATTCCAAGGAACTCCTCGAAAATCAACGGAATAAGCTCAGCGGTTAAGGTTTAATGATGTTTACATATATCAACTGTATTGTGACTATGTAGATGATGTGATTACCCTTCACAGGACACTAAAAGGTAAAAATCAAAATTTATAAATCTTTATTTATTCGTTATATTAGTAAAAAACGTGTTTTAGTAAAGTTCGGCCCACGAACAGATAAGAGTAAGTAAGAGTAGGTTCATGGTAGAACGATATTTTTTGTTTAATAATAAATTAAACGATCGTTACAAAGTCAATTAATCATTTATAATTATGTTAAAATATTAAAATGGTAAAAATTTTTTAATACCTGAAGAAAGTATTGAAACTATTATAATTTATATTTTATAACCCATCGAGTTGGACTTACATCTTTTAAATTCCTGTTAGACCTACTTTACAATTCGTTTAAAAGTTCCGTTTAAGCTATACAATAATTATCTCTACTTACTCAAACTAGAGACTGGATCTGATTCTCAGACGTCGTAACTTTAAAGACTATTATTCCCCTTTGACTTACTTGTAATTAGTTTCTAGCGGTATATTCCCTATGGCCACGTTGTCATGGCCGCTCGCGGTACTCCGCACCCAGTAGTACGTGGGCGACTCGCCCGCGTTCGCCTCGGCGCCGAACCGGCACTGCATCGTGACGTCGTCGCCTTCCCGAGCATCGTGCTGCTCGTCTTCACAGCGAAGCACTCGGATTACTATAACAAAAGAAAAAAATATTAAATAAACGAAGACACGGGAATTGAAATTGCACAAAACTACGTCATGATATATGTATATAATAACTAACTGCCTTTTAAATTTTAATTTACAATGTGTACAACATTGTTGAACTAAAAGAAAAAACCTAATATAAATTAATTTTGTATTAACCCATCATGTATGCTCGATTTATTTTATAGATGTTTGGTGGACCCCGGCGTTTATTTTAATGACAAATAATTAATGATGCATTGCGTTTCCACTACGCACATAAAATGCAACAGATTCCCGCGGTCGCGTCGCGGCAACCCGCGTATGGGATGGATTTTATTTTTTTTTTTTCTTTTTTTATGTGCAAATAAACATTTATACTTACCAACTGAAATGAGAATAAAAAGATGTTGAAAATATTTTAAAAATATCGTCTTTAGCGAGTTATTATATCACTCAGTAACATAGGCTATATTTTACAGTGAAAAAGTTGGATACGCGCGTGTCAGATACTGCGGAGTGGAGTTTTAAAAATTCACATTTGTTTACAGAATTCAGATTAGAGACTGTCTTTTGTTTAGTGGACAGTTTTGGTACCAGTTTGATCATACACAGAACGCTGACACATATATGTTTCTTGTTTGTAAAAGAATCAATCATTCAAACAGATGGAACACACCATCTGCCCCATCAACCATAGCTGATGGCACACAGGACTTTTTATTGACATGTCGTATTACCAATTTTGCAATGTAGCCATGAAAAATTGTGATCAATGTACACGAATGGAATACAATAACGCCGTTTATGGGTATGTGGAATACGGATAGTATACTGTTTCTATATATACAAAGTAATCTCGTTTAAATTTTTAAAAAGTCTAGTGAAAAATAAAGGCCTATTTTTCGCACAATAGGCATTTTTATAATTTGAACACAAATCACAGAATCATTAAATCCGAAGTGAATTCCACTGTTTGTATTGCATATTTCACAAAATTTTCAATATAAAGCTTCTATTGAAAGCGCGCCTATACCCGATTATTTTTCAATTAAGCCGGTATATTTTAGCCCTATGGCAAATACTACGGTAAACCCTTTTTCCATAAAAGGCCTTAAGCAACCCAAGTACAACAAATCCATGAATGCATGTATGTTCGAAGTTAATATATATTTTTTAAATAACATAATTGAAGTGCGCCATATTTTTATATTTGTTTTCCTGTTTTATTTGTCTAAGACAGTTTCCTTATAAGTTCAATAAACAATAAACTTGTTTTTAATATACGTCAATCGCTCCTGCTAGTTGACAATCGTAGAAAAAAAGAAATTCTGTTTACCATGAGACTAAAAAACGATGAATTCTTTGAATCTTATTGATATTACAATTTATATAGAGTTGACTACTACCCATATAAATATATGTTTTTCTTATGTAATGTTACAATCTGTAATACTCTTATCAACTCGTAACCGTTCAATAATCCTTTTAAAAAACAATTAAACAAAAGTGAAGCAATGGCGGGAAATTTATCCGTTAACTTGATTTTCGTTCAAATGCAACGGAACCACGGGCGGCGCAGGCGCACGTTAGCGGTCAATGACTCGGGGTCGCGTGCGCGCGTAGCTACCAAACTTCTTGGACTAGTCTTATCTGTTTACGCAATGATTACTTTCCGTTATTGGATTCAAAGTTTAAAATCAAAGGGCTCTCATTTTATTGTTTCTCGATGCTACGATGCTTTTTATACGCTATAACAAAAGTGCTTGTTCGTATTCTTTAATTACGTGAACACACTTTAAAAACCCGATTTAATATCCTAACTATTTTTGTTACGAAATTTAAAGGCTTTAAAAGATTTTTGTAGTACGATAATTAATTATTTCGAACAAAAAATCAAATTTGAAGATACAGATGATGTTATGAGAAATTCATTATTATAAAAAATAATCATCATAGCAAAATTTGCTTAATTATTTAAACAACGTTAATAACTATGTTCTTTGAAAAATGCCTACAATAGTAAAATATGCTACAAGCAATCGACGTTTATGTAGTGGAACTAATTCCTGTAACAAGTCTTACTAGAATAAGGGATTGAAATCGTTTCTTCCACTACAAAAGACTTAAGCTTCATTACTATTAGACATAGACGATGTCGGGAACAACGGTTGTTAGCTAGAATAACTTAGAATATGTTTCAGATGATATTTTCTTATCCAGTAGCAATTTGTAGGACAAAAGGTTGTTCTGAAACCGGTTTGGAAGAAACACGCTAAATATGTAAAACTATTGCCCCATAGTTCACCTTGCTGCTTGCGAGCTAGATAAAGTACGTTATAGATTATTAAATAAATATGAAACGTAAAATACATTATATGTAATAATCAGATGATGAAAAAAACACATATAGATTCTATATTAGGAAATTCCAAAACGGAATAAATCTCATTAGCGTAATGAACTCTTTATTAGCACGAACAACAAAGAAATTAAATGATAGATTGAAATTAGTTTATCTGTAAAGCCACATAATATAATGTCAATTACCATAAAATAAATCATGATGTTATCAGAGTTATTGATGATTACGACATCATTTGGTCTATTATCGAGTTTATGACTTATTGGAACTATAATTATGCTACTGGTTCACCATTCCTGATAATAAAACAGTTACATTCATGAATGTTTTAAGTATATAATTTATATACTGTATACAGATACAGAACCAGTGAACCAGGCTTCTATATCAGACCAGCAGCTGTCATATTGTATCGAAGATCGCGATTGTGACCTACTCTTTCAGAATAGTTAAAAAAGTTTTAAAGTTTTTCATTGATGATCTAGCTTAATCGTGAAAAATGTGTATTTCGTCATTGATAATAACAAATTGATAACCAGCTGTTCAAATGCATTCATTTCTCTTTACTACCTACATATCTAGTTATAAGTTTTTTGTTTAACCTAAATCTTTTAAAACCTCGCAATAACTTATTGAATCACACAGTTCCAAATAAGATTAACTAACATGTGCACCAAATATTTTCGTAAAATGTTTGGACCGCAAATAACGCCTTTCTAATAAACAATATTATAATTATATGTAACCTTTTAACGGCCTCCTTACGCTTAGCTGCACACCCAAAGCAAAGCTTATTATACAAAAGGATACCGCCGTTAATAACTGGCGAAGAAGTTACTGTGGTAATTAATAACAGATATCCTTAACACCAGTATGAATAAATGAAAACACATAAATGTACACACCAAAATAAAATATACAAATTAACACAATATATATAAAAAAGGACATGCACATATGGCGGCATTGTGGCAGTTGAGCTATCTCTTCGAGGCAACCATTTACAGATAGACATGTATGTTATATGAAATTTTACATTACTTTGTACTAAAATAATTATAAAAAGTTTGCTTTTTAACTTTAAAACCGACATAAGACTTTAACAAAGCGAATGAAATCACAAAAAAGCACAACACTATTCTGTAACAAATAGACGGTTGTGGCGCAGTCAGCCGTTTGTTTCTTTTTTGTTTCCTTTTACAAGAATTAGGGTTGTAACATTAAAGACCGCTGTTTATCGATTCACGCAATAATTTTAATTTAATTTAATAATTATTTATTTATTTCCAATTAGATATGTAGTCTCAAGATACAGTCCGTTTAACATACACTTCGAAGTCTTAGTACTTATATAAACAAACACTTATTTTAATAATAAAATTAATACGAATACGAAAAGCCTTGCAGCGATCTACTTTAATATGCTTTATTCTCGTTCGAATCTCAACTTTCTTAGACATTAAAATATTTTTAACGAGATAAAATTCTCGTTGGTTTTCAGCTAGCTATGATACGTTTTAAATAAAATTAAACGCGTTAACGGCTCTATTGGAAGGCTGGTAGCCGGCAACAGGGACACACGTGTTAAGCATTCATAATAAGAAGAACAAGAGGCCATTGTTTAACGGCTGCAGTGTGAAGGAGACACGTATATGGTAACCGAAGATCGTGGGAGTATGCGGGCGCCACAATGTGTCGGATTGCAGCTTGCGGCTACCATGACAGACCTTGATACGAACGTGGACTTGAAGCGCTATCGATGCCACATTTATACCTCGCATCTAATACATTTTCATATCAGAGAGTAATAATTTTAAAATGAGCCTACGTAAAAATTTGGATGTATCAATAAATTAAATTGGAAACAATCACATGAAGTGCAAAGCCCAAGAGATTTCGTAACAATACATTTCAACTGACTCAGCCACGCAGATATTTATTTCAATTCCAATTATGAATATGTTTAAATGTCGTTTTCGATATTATTAGGTGTGTGTGGTGTATGTAGATCTCCTATATCTTTGATGCAGTAGTGAAAGCTACTGTAGTATATATAATAAGTAAAACCGTACGTTATAACTACTTGCTAACATATCAGTTTATATTTCTCATAGTATAAATTACATAATCTCGAGCAAAGTTCTCAAGTGCGATCTCGACTTACTGATAAAGTTCACCTGAAGCCCTATTTCTTAGATAACTAATATCAAAACTTGAGTATTGCTAGTTTACTGCAACACAGCTTCTAAGCAACACCCGAGAAGGCTTGAAACTTTGATTGGCGTGAAAATCTTTTTCGAGTCCTTACGTATTGTTTGGTGACGGTATTATTGTTGCAATTTGATAGCTGTTTTTGTTTTTTTTTATTATTATTATTTCCTGATGGCAAGTTTATTGCACAAACTTCGATTTAAAAATAAACCACATAGTAGGTTTATTTTTAAATCGAAGTTTGTGTAATATAGTTTCCTAGTATGGTTATGCCTATATACAAATTAGGTATGTCACATTGTAAGGAGATATCTAAGACGTTAGAACACCGTTTACAATGCAGGAAATCTTAAAATGGGTTTTTTCAAAATGCAATCTCCGATATTAGTCATAGACTGAACATGTTCCACATAATATCATGACTCTGTTTTTTTTTTAATAAAAGAGCATGTATCACTATACATAATATTTTATTATGCATATGAACTAAATATTGGCTACTGTTAAAGTATAATCATGGATATTCCCGTTTTTATAAATTAAAAACCATGGATTGTAACGATTAAAAACGCATATAGCGTTATTTTATCCATTGTCAAAAGTATTGAACGTTTGTAATTTGCAACTAAAATAGGTATAGAATAAAAATACCGGTGTTCTAGTAACGCGACCTAGCTATTTAGCCTTAATTGGATGAAGATTATGTCCCGAGTGGAGCAGTACATACGGTTTCAGAGTAACCATACTAGGACACTGGATAACGGTCAATGAGCTGAAGTCAGTTTATACTGCCTTACGAGTATACGAGCTATTAAATAATTAAGTTGGAACTTAATTATTTAATAAATTTACTAGAGTAAATATAACAAATCCTTATCCTGATAAAAATGTAATAATTCAAAAAGATTGCCGCACGTAACATAAATAATATAATTTTGAAAGTTGATATGGTTTCTTTTTTATTCCATATTGATTTTAAACCGCAAAATACATTTATTAATATTCAACAAAATTTACAGGTCATTCAATAAATATAATCTATAATATTGTATGTCCAGTTGCCACTTGTTTTGTATTTTTCTTTATTTTGACTGTTTATAATAATGAAAATTTCGAATAATTGTATTAACATTTTGACATACTATGGCTGTAATTTATAAAAATCAGTAATTAATTATGTAATTATCAAATGTAACTGTTAATTTGCATGCTATTCACTGGCAAAACATGTGGACTATAAATTTGTTTCAAGAACTCTGTAATTACCATGTTTTCTGCAAATAAAGATATTATTATTATTATTTTGCAGATCTCGTTTTTATGTTGCGCGAAAGTGAACGCCACGATGACATTAAAATAGCAGCTATGGCTTCCATTCCGATAATTCGACCAGAATATTGTAAATTTCGTAAGACTTGTTTAACAGCCTCATATTGTTTTTACGGACCAATCTTGATCTGTCATAATATGAATAGAATTCAATTATTGGTTTCCCAGCCTTTGCAATTAATTACATTCACCTATTTGAATCTATTAAACTTGCACGCCGGACTTGCTGTAGACAATGTTACAAATTTGATTATCGCCTGCTTGGCTCCTCCTTTGTCCTCAAACAATTTGGTAAGATATTGCCCGCAAGGAAGTATGATCTTTATATGTTGCAGTCAACCTCGTGTGTTAACGTTATCCCCATTTAATCTGTACAATAAGTAGACAGCAACGCAATGAGTGAAAGGAAGAATTTGACACAGATAATTAGCTTTATCAGCTTCTAGGAAATATGACAGTACTATAAGGAATCATAGCTGAGAAGCTCTGAATTCGCAATTTCTGAATAGGGCAGACAGCAAATATGTACTTTTAATTTTAATACCACTTTTCGAGAGATTTTTGTCCTCGTGTGACAATAAGCACAATCCTAATTAGATCCATTAAGACCCCAGTGAAATATTTTTCTAGCGTGTAGGTACTCATAATTATGCATAAAAAACATTTCTATTACAAGTGTTACACAATGTGCTCACATGGTATATTTAATGGAGCGCTATACTGAGAATTTTAATTACTTGATTAATTATTATCATGGGCCTCATTTAAAGTGAGACCAGAATCAGTTTTAATATACACAACGAAACATTCTGTAAGAGAAAAAAATATATATAATAAATTATATTATTAACCGACTTTAAAAAAAAGGAGGTTATCAATTCGACCGTTTTTTTAATGTAGGTATTTTACGCCATATTTCCGGCGTTTATGAACCGATTTGAAAAATTCTTTTTGCATTCGAAAGAGTAAAGTTCCAGAGTCCCATAGAAATTTGGTTCAAGTCTGATCATCCATGTGGAAGATATTCCAGGGAACCTCTCGAAAATCAACGGAATAAGCTCTGCGGTTAAGGTTTAGTGATGTATATATCAACTGTATTGTGACTAGATGATGTGATTACCCTTCACATGGCACTAAAAAGGGATAAATAAAAATTTTCGCCAAAAAATAGAACCGACTTCCTCGCTCTAAAAAATACTTTTAGTAGAAAATAACATTTATTTCATTTTTGTTGAAATCTATACAAAGTCGTTGCAAAATATGGTTAAATTGAAAATAGGTAAAGGCACCGACTTTGTGTAGATTTCAACAAAAATGAAATAAAAGTTATTATAGATAAAAATTATCTGTCGAGAAAAAAATTATACTATGATATTGGATATTTCCCCAAATTGCTATAGAAGTATACATACAAAAGTTTGTTTACGTATAGTGACCACTTATAGAACCGGAGAATTTCCTACAATCTACATAATGCTGATTGGTACGACATTCTATTATTCCTGATTTATAGGAAGTACTTACTGGAAGAACATGAATGGACAGTGAGTACCTACGAACAAAATCACAATGTAGGTACCGATTGGCATACATCAACGATACCACACCTAATTTATCGAACACGATTTTAAGCACTGACCTTAAAATTACTGTATTATACTACTCGATACAGGTTAACCGATGCATAAATTTACATCAAAATATTAAAATCAAATATGAAAATAAAAATAAACAAGAGCTTTTCTTAAGTTTACTTTGTTTTTTGAATAGTATCGGCATATTTAGTAAATACTGACTACTAACTCTTTTTTGCATCGTATATTCATCGGATTCGGTTCACATTTTTCAGCTTCAAAAAATAGTTTTTTATAAGTGTAATGATGTAGTTAGGATTTTCGTCAAACCCATACGGGTGACCATTTTTTATTTTTTCAAATACCTCAGTTTCCGATCTAGGTCGGAAAGTTCTTACTAGAAATTTCCATAATCTGGCAACGACATGTCCTCACACTTTAACAAATACATATAACAAAATGGTAATTTTATCAATAATTTATCATAAAATATAAAGCGTAATTTTTAAAACAATTCTATTAATTCAATATCCTCATTTGAACAATATATGCATATCGAAAACAAAAACAAAACCGGGTATCGCAGTGTGAGATAATATTTAGATAAGAAAATTGCAGTTCTACTGAAAATATAGCTAGGTAGCAACTCAAAGACCTAATGAAGAAGTTTAAAAATATATTTTATACTAACTACGCGCCCGCCTTCACACGTAATATATTTTGCGTGTAATATAAATATGTACATACAAAAATTATTCTGATAGTAACCCCGAAGTATTGTTCAAATCAAACACACTTTTTCTCTCAGCGTGGCAAGTGTACACAACAGTCTTCACTCACCCACTCAAACATTTGGCTTCGGCAATATTTTAAAATTTTACGTTCCTTCGCGTGGGATTTTTTGCGGTTCTATTTGCTTAAAAATCTATTATATTACGAATCCCTTCTAAACTGTGGCACTTACCTGGGAGACACTCACCTCCTTTTAAATTTTTACTTTTTGTCTTGCCAAAATACCAAAAAATATTGTTACAAAACTATACTAGCAATACTAGAACGTCGAAATATTTGTTTTCTTTTTGTATTGGGATTTGATACCTATTTGCATTTGATTGTCCAATTTATAGACAACTAGGACAAGATAACAATGAACAAATTGGTACATATAATATTTAAAGTAACAGAATGCTACATCCTTATCTCAAATCACATATGTATAAAAATAATAAAAGTAGGTATATGTGCAAGCGACATTAATTTTTAAGCTGTTTTCCTCTTGACTCGCTTAGATAATATTAACGTTAAGAAATATCTCCCTGTTCCAAGGAAATAGTTTAGATTACGTCCTGCTTTCAGAATTGTAGCTACAATATTATTTTGCAATAAACCAGTGCGCTTACTCGATAAATAGCAGACATTGTAACATGAATCAATTCACGACCATTTAATTGATATTTTCAAATAACTCAAAATTATTTTTGATATATATAATACAAGCTACCCAACTTTACACTTAAAAAGATTTTATAAAGATTCAAAGTAATTTAACGTTTCATAGGTATATCAACGATCACTCATTAAACATTGCATGAGTTGCACACAAGTTCCACGTTTGAGACGAACTTTAGGACCAAGTTTCCTTCTCTACGATTATTGCACAAGAGTTTCGAACGTTCTTTTGAGATATTTGTCGTATACATTAAGACAAGAAACAAGATAGCAAAAACTGGCCTATATATATAAACATCGCAATCCAATTAATTGAAACTGGCTGGGTCCTATTTTAGTATACCAGACGCCTCATAAATTCATGTTGCATCTTCGTTATTTGGATGCACGCACGCAGTTGCCACGAAGTCCGTTGCTTTACCTGCTAAGCCAGTTCCCCTTCCCCCACCCCGCGAGCTGCAAACTATCTCTATCTCTTTCACTCGCGCCACGTTTGATCGACAAACTTGCTCTTGCGCAGCCACAATGAAACGTGATCTTTTTACCTGCGGATCCCGTCCTACACAGCTTACCTATACAACTTATCTCTATTATGTTATAGACCTTTTAATGGAGAATTAATTTTTCCTTAGAATTGGGAATAATAGCTTTGCGAGTAAAGCACTTCTTTTATTTCATTTCCTTTTACCTACCTGCTATTGATGTTACTGCAAAATTTTAGTTAAAATACATGCATTTTATTTGTAAGGTTCTAACGTTTTTAAATTTTATTTTCGCTACGGTAATATAAAAATACGCTAATACTTTGATGTAAATACAAAAATAATTCATGCGAGTCCACTGATGGTTCTCTATGAAATAGAAAGCTCATTTTAGTAGGTGATTAGGTGTAGAGGTGGTAGGTGCGTTCATAGTTCAATGGCGACTAACGCAAACAAGATATTTTACCGTTTAACAGATAACGCATACTATTAAAATACTTGAATAGTAACTAACTACTCCAGCTCTTATTTCTTATCAGATTCTTCAATCGTTAGTTTTTATGGACATAGATGTAAATTGATTTTTACATATACAGCATACATCTGTCAGTATTTTAAATGTTTCCATTCGTGTAACTCGAAATATATAGAAAGCAACCAAAGTTAACTTTAAAAATCAATTTATTTAATGAGTTAAGGTACTGAAATAGTAGCGTCCCCGGATGTTCGCGACAGCAAGCTCTGAGGATACCACATGTTGCGATGCCGAGCCACGCACATGTCGAGAGTTCCTCATTAAAAAACAAGCAAAAAATCCCTAACTTATCAGATACTTCACGACTTAAGGACACGAGTCTATTTCTGTTGCTTTTTATATGGCACTCGGGCGACAGCTGCACGACTGTGAATAATTATGTTGTTATTCGATTTAAATTTTTAGACCACTAGCATTCCACTAGTCGAATTAATGGGCCATAACAAAAAAATAATTGCAAATTCTGTGAGTGGCTTACTTGCAACTAATATAAAGGAGACAAATTAAACATCCATTACGCTCGTACCTTTTTCGACGGAGCTCGGTTGTTGAATTTTACTTTTCATTAGTGCCTTTTTATCATGAAAATCCAACATTGCGGAGGCATTTAATTTGAAAAAATATGCGTCAAAACGGAACAAAACTTGGCGTAAAAATTATAAGCACAGCATTCATGTTTAGCCGGCAAGTATCTAGTGTTACGGGTAAATAAAACTACACGGATTGAAGAGAAATATAACTGTTTCATCTGTACTTGAAAAACAAAGCCATACAAAAAAATACACGATATTTCGTCTTTTGTAATTATGTTTCCATAATTTATAAATGTGGAAAATGGTGCTTTCAAAATTATAACATCTCTTTGAGCGTTAAAACTATATGTAATGAATAAAAAGAGAAAAGAGTAAACATTAAGCTGTAATCATTTTTATTTATCAACAATGTCACTTTCATTGAAACCATTTTAATTGAAATTAAAATTATGCACCCATGTAAGGACGAACTGTGAAGTTGTCTACGGCTTCATATCTATGGTTATAACTTAAATATTATGCAGTGAATAAAATACAAAAGCAGCGAGTATGAGAACATTTCTCTCACTTTAGAGAGTTGAAAAGTTCGCACAGCGTGCCTTATGCCAGTCACAAGTGGAGGGAACTACATACATGCCTGCCTTCAGTATAATATTTCTATGAAAATACCTATTACATACTATATCGCATGGGTATAAGTATATAAATATATAAATAAATAAAAATAATTAAAAGTTATTTCCTCGAATGCCTCCAAGTCTTTCTAAAAAAAGATTCTTTGATATTCAGATCATGCGTTTTGGTCGCAATATCTAACAAAATTTTGTAATAATTACAATAGTTCCTGTAAAAATCGTATCCATATTACAATTAATATAATTTTCATGACTTTCTAAATAAAGTTATGCTCCTAAGTTTATATTAACTAAATTCTCGTAGATATTTTACATAAACACGATTTTCAATTTCAAAATCATTCGACTTGAGTTTGGAAACTATCAAAATCTTTAACAAATATGCAAATTTCATCTCGATTTTACTTTCAAATTCTGGCCCTTCACATTTTTGTCTGACCCTGATACGTCGAATGGACCTCGCACGCTTAGGAAAACCGGTGGTCGAAATTCGAATTTAAAATCCACTAGCTTTCCGCCCGCGGCTTCGCACTCGTGGACAAATACAATTTCTGTATTTTTAGAGGAGCACAACATAAGTTTAACACGGCCGTTTTCAATAATGTACCAAACATTATGGATAGTTTGTTATCTCAGAACGCATAGCAATGGCTATCCGTCGGTAGGATATTGAAATCAAAGTAAGTGCAAATAGATAGATTTGTCTGACTTTAGTAAGCAAAACGCGGGATAGATAGAATATTGAAAACGGCCGTAAGAGTATAAAAAGGCATGTCCGCAACTCAACCAAAATCTCACATTGTCACGTGGTATGACATTTTCACGACTTTAGAAGCGTATATCTCAAAAAATATTTATTTTAGCAGAAAACGCATGTAGCAACCTCGATATCTTTTTTAAAGACCTTTCCAATGAAAGCTCACTCAATGATGTATTCGCGAATTTTTTTTTACCCTCCGTTTACGTGTATGGAGAGCCACCCCAGAAATATATTTTTTTTAATAAAATGTAGCCTATAAGTTGCACCTAATATTGATCTATCAGCATGTGAAATCTTATAAAAATCTACCTAGTGGTTATTACGTGATTGACGCATATACAAACAGATAAACAGACAAACAGACAAACAAATAAAAATTTTTAATCATGCTTTAAGTATCTTTAGAACATACATATTGCATACCAATAACTCTTTTTGAAAAATATTCAATGTACAGAAATGGTTCGGTTACTGTTTTATTATATGTATAGATTATCTACTCTCGTTTTTGTCAATAGGAGAGGAGAAAACTACCTTACGTAAAAATCAAAGTGATCAATTAAATCTCAACAGATTAGACTATTTTACACAGTACTATGTACTTTTACTTTTACTGAAACTATCTCAAAATATAAATCCTAGTACATATTATATATCTAACCCAAGTGTCACTTTTACTCATGATCGTCGAAATTCATTTTATGAAAACAATAAAAATTGCTTTAAATAATAACACGGATTATTTATTAGTTCAACTTTTCAACTTCGGATTTATGACTTGAGCACGATTTAGTAATTTTAAATAATTGATACAATTGTGATAAAGTATTTTATAACGTTTATTGTATTTGTCTAATGAAATCGCGGATTTTATGTTATTCTCATCTCTTTTAAACCAAAATACTATAGCCATTAAATATTTAAATGGAAGCACTAATTGAACTGCAAACCCCGATAAGTAGCGGTTAAAACAATATAGCTTTACGATAATTATTTATAGTATTTACAGTATAGGATATAGAACGCACTGGAGCTCATCGCGACCGCTAGAGCATTACAAAAAGTGAGTAATGAGAAAATGTTGTGCGAATGCGATAGTGGGAACGAAAAGGTGAGAACAAACGAGTATTGTATTAACTAAATTGTGGCGTGCAACCGTCCGCCTATTGTCTTGGCCCTGCTTAGCGTCTTCGAGTGCGTTTACCTCGCGACGAGTGACGCTTTATGCGTTCAACATTATAATTTAACGTTAAGAACATCGTTAATACGTGATAAGATTACGAAGGTCTAGGTTCAACATAAATATATAGCAGCGTACTTATTTAATAAACGATTTTGCTCTTATATTTGGATATGAGTTACATTTTATTGTACGTTGTGTTTCCATGTTAAAGTCACATACAGTTTTTAAATATACATGAATCACAACATTTGTCAAAAGTAAATCATTATGCACCGGTTCTGTATTTCATTCCATACATCGCTGAATATACACAGCTTTCGATTTGAAATGAGGCACCTTGAATCACGTGAACAATAATTGATCTCGTCGTTAGATATTTGCATAGAAGTTTGCTCCATTGAAATGGTTCAACACAACAAATTGATAGGAAGAACTACACAAGAGTGCTATAGAACAAAGGGGATGTAAAGTGGTGTTCAGCCAGTATTATGCCTCCTATACAAAGATTTATTTTTCCTAATAAACCTGGGAAAATCGAGTTATCTCTTCGCTCTCTTAAACAATAATATCATTGTTGTTTTGAAGGGATTGTTACTTTTAATAAATTGATTAGGCCAGATAGATACGATGTAAAATTAAAAATCAAATATCATATCGTATATGCCAAATATATTTTGAGCTTCATTTAATTAATTGTATATAAATAAATTTGTTTGGACATATTTTAATATCAAATTAACGTAAATAAATGTAACACTGACGACGTCAACTACATGCAGGAAAATTCCAGTGAGCCAAATATAATTAAAAGCAGGCAAGTAACAAGAACACAATTAATTAAGAAACTTTTCTCGTTCGTTAATATTTTATATTGCTTTATAACTTTTTTACCGTTAAATCTGGAGGATTCAGTTGTATTGTTTAAAGGATTTGTTTAACACTTTCACAAGAATGTTTTACACCGGAAAGCTCGCGTGCTAAGACTATTGGTGAAATCAAATGAAATGAAATATTTTTATTTGCGAATATAGGTGCCAATGGTGGAAATACAGTAACTCCAGCTATATTCAGCCAAGAGGCATGCAAATATTTTTAGACTTTACATACTGTACTTTTTAGATTTTACATACGGTGCTTTGTTTTACAGTTCTGAAATCTCATTAATAAAATCAAAATAAAACGAATATATTATTATTATCATTTTATCCTTTAAATTTAATACATTGATCATTTTAAAATGGACAAAAAATATTCACATACTCGATTATATTGTTGTACTTATAAGCTTTCCTAAATTTATTTCTGTATGACGAGCAAAAAGTAACCAGCTAGGAATTAATTATAAAACCAATCAAACTGCAGTCCTCTGAGCCCAGCACAAAACATGTACAGAAAAAGTGTTGTGGTCGAGAGATGGCCGCCGCGCCTCGCACCTGCATCCAAACCGGTTCTGTCAAACACGATTTCCCTCTTTCAACACCATTTCGTGTGCTTAATTTCTTCCAGTCTCTTATCATTTCTAATAAAAGTTTGGAAAATCCGAGGATCCTAACAACGGCCAAAATATTATATTATACGGATGGGGTTTCAAGTTTGTCGGACGCAAGCTTGTAGGATTGTAAATTTGTAAGTCCTTTATATGAATGTTTGTAGTTTAAGCATTTGTGAGAATGTGAGTTTGTAAGTTCGTAGATTGAAAGTTTATAGGTAGGTAGGTATTCGTATTTTAAGAGGCTTATAAAATATATAATTTGCGCCTGCAGTTCTTTCAAAATGTATTTAAAACAGATGCTTTCTGTGAATTATTATTAGAAG
>LQNK01000296.1:143397-178899 GCA_001586405.1 Phoebis sennae | reverse complement strand
TAGGTAGGTAGGTATTCGTATTTTAAGAGGCTTATAAAATACTAGCTGTAACCCGCGGCTTCGCCCGCGTATTTTTACATTGGAACTTCTTTAACCTTTCATAATCAAGTGGACTACAGTCACTTAACTTGATATTAATTCTACCCTTCTTACTTATATAATAAATATTATAGATTGTTTAGATGTTTGGATGTCTATGTATCAATCAAGCCATAACTACTGAACTGATTTTGATGAGATTTCTTATCAAAATCGGCTTGCACCATACAACTAAGAAGCTACAATGTTCCAATTAATTTTCCACTTGTTTATAACAGCTAAGAAAAAACAAAAAAGAACCTTTTTCCCAAATATTATAAAAATATTTTTTTTTAAACATTATCCCATAGAAACTACTTTTATGAATAATAAATTGTGTACTTTCATTTAAACAAATTCAGTGGTTAAAAAGGGGTTGGTGTTAAGTAAGAAGAAAAAAAACATAAAAAAGCCTTGGTGGACACTTACGTCCCGAGAGTTTGGCATGTGCGTAAATGCATAAATTATATTTACTTCATATAAATTATGGAACGTGTTAAAGAAAATGAGGTTGTGCGATATTAATACATATATTTAACTTTTTATCGTCTTAATTACTATTAACAATTAACACTAATACAGTAATCGAACAGAAATCTTGCCACCGTAATATCTTTGTACATTTAACAATTGTAAGGAACAAAAGAAAATACACCACTAAACATACTACATTTAAATTCAAAAGAAAGAAGGAAAGAAAATAACTATTGCCAAAAATATAGCCAAAAATGACACTTAATTTAAACAATATACAAAAAGAACTTTAAAAAAAGTTATATTTGGGGCAAATAAAAATAACCAATAAAATTATTGAATCAAGTCGCTACCATGATCAACTCTGTAAACGTACTGTGTAATTTTATACATGGTTTTGTTTCCCTGAACGAAACCTCTTCTGTTTAGCCCACTTTCCAGATTGTCCAAAATGCCTGTTTCCGGATGAAATATCGATCACGTCAGCGGTCACACACACAATTGTTTTTTTATGCCTACTATAGCTAAAGCTATCGTAGCTGCAGCGCGTTTGGCTATCCTCCGAGCGCCTCGGATGAAGAGGTAGCATTCCGGTTTACCATGATGCTCAGACCTGGAAACAAACAATATAAAATTCGTGCATAAAATGGACGTTGACATATTTAAAATACCTTTTTTATATTTACCGACGTCGAATATTAATATGTAAAATAAAAGAGGGTAGTTTGCTAAAAAAAATACCAGTATTATTTGAAATTTAAATATTTTTTTTCGTGCAAAAATAAAACAGTTTTGTATAATTTAGTTTAGACATTTTCTAAAATGACAAAATTTTTATGCTATCACTATAAATATATTTTAATCCTCAATCGTTTAAATATTGGTACATCAAGGAAAGGAGTAATGTTGATAATATATTTAAAAAAGTAAAATTTAAAATAAAAAAAGGAATAAAATATACACGTTTACGTACCATATCTCCTTTAGACTGGATATAATATAGCAATATAGAATAAATTCCACTTGTTATTGCCTCATTGCCCAGTAGAAATTAACCAACAATATACTATAACTTCACTTCCACTGTCTCTTTATCGAACAGCATCTTGCTCCGCTGACGACTTGTGGCGATTTGCCATTCTGAACTACCGACACGTCTTTTATAAGGAATCCTCCATATTGATTCACCCTCTTACAACCCCACTTCATATAAAATCAAGTTAAATACTTTTTATTTTTAAACAATCTGAAACTTGACAATATTTTTAACTCAGTTTAAATATTTTAGTATAAATAATTTGAAAACTAATAAACGTTATCTTTTGTTTGTTTTTTATGGAAACAATATAATTTTATGCAATTTTTAAAAAACAAATACTTACATAATTTTACTTATAATTGCTTACAATATTTAAATTTATTCCACGAAATACTGTACTTATTCATGGATTCTTACATTGTACAAAAACACACATATTAAATTAAAGTACACACGATGAAATAATTCTTCAATTGTTATCGCCGTAAACAATTTGTTAAGCAATCGTTTTTGTCGCATATCTTTACTTTTACTGAACCGATTTTGATGAAATAAAAACTAAATTATAGATCTGCCTATTTTTCATCTAAGAAGAACATTGATTTCTTATTTTTAATAATGTTTTCTAAAGTAAAATCAAAAACAGTATAAAAAGTTGAACATCCTACAGGAACCACTTCATGTGTCGGGATAAATCATAGGAATAAAGTTAACCCATAATAAAATAAGCGGCAATTCTGTCAAGTTTTATCTTAATCCATTCAGTGATTAAAGGTTTTCCAAGAAATTATTTTTCATAAAAATATTTCATCCCCTTCGGGATTGATTTAGAAAAAAAAACTTTCTTTAGTGGACGTGTACTCACAAAAGGAACATGTGTGCGAAATTTCAAGTTTCTAGGCCCAAAGACCTCGCCTGTACAATTTATTTTCAGTCAGTGCTTTTGACTTTTATATATATCGTCGCATATCTTCGCTTACGGTAAACCGATTTTGACGAAATAAAAAATAAATCGTAGATCTGCTTACGTTCTATCTAAAAATAATAATAATTTCCCATTTTAATATCATATTTTCGAGTAAATTAAGAAAGAATATAAAACTTTAAACCTTTCTCCCACGGGAACTACAGCTTTTTACGGGATGAATCATATTTCAAAAGTTGAGTAATAGTATAATCATCAAACGTGTAAAGTTTTATCTTAATCCATTCAGTAGTTAATGCCAGGTTGAGGTCCAAAGACTTTTTTTCATATCCTTTTTTCAAAAATATATTTCGTACCCTTAGGAGTTGAATTTTGAAAAATCCTTCCTTAGTGAAATTCTACAACTATTCAGGAATACGTGTGCCAAATTTCAAGTTTCTAGCCCCAAGGGTTTGGCCTGTGCGTTGATTCTACGAAAACAACTCTTGCCTTTTATATATTAAGATATAATTTGCGCCTGCAGTTCTTTCAAAATGTTTTTAAAACAGATGCTTTCTTTGAATTATTATTAGAAGCGAAGCGGATTAAGGATTTTTCGTAGAATTGTTAATGTCACTGTTCTGTATTTTACTTAGATACAATATTATTGGATTTAGATGTACTCTTCAAATTGTTTTCTTTGTCCAATAGACTTGCAATTGACGAAAGACAGATAATAGAAATGTATTCTTTTATTAATGTGTTAAAGGGATTATCAATTATGTTATTTGAGTTTTTTTCAATTGTGGAAAAGAGGTTTGAAAAATAACTCATAAGTTTTAAATTTCCGAACTCCTATTGACAACCAACTTTGACTTGGGTACTTTAAGTTAATCGAGTACAATATGGAGAACATTTACTCCTCTAATTACAAACATATAGGGAACAGGAAGTAAGCTTCAGCAGATTTGGTAGGACACGTGTAATATTCCCCATTGCCGGGGAAGCGTTATCTCATTTCAGACACACTGTTGGAAATGCAAACGTGCAGGAACATTATCCATTAAACAGGACACAATAGTTTACAATTTTCAGTCCGCCGTTGGCTCCCAGTTGATTTGATTTCCAGTTGATTTCCACTTACTTATTAGTAATAAGGATTGTTCGTTGGTACCAAAGGTGTTTAATTAAGGGTACACTAACTGTCAGAAATATTAATATGAGAAGGATGATGTTATTCCTCCAACGAAAAGAGAGCCTGCTCGACTGTACTAAGTTGCGAAGAAATATCGACATCGCGCTTCAGAAATTGTGACGACACACGGGCCCATACAATATTTTAATCTATATAGTCATTTATGATTAAACTAAACGTTTAACCATAAATGACTTTTATTATAGGAATGGAAATATAAAATGGTTAAACAGAATTTTGGAAACAACAATGCACGTTAAAAAATAGCATTGTTACATTATCACACATTCACCCGTCCTGGCTTCGCTCGCCTGTTATAGGTAATCAAATTTCGAAAATTAGGACCATTTTTGTGGTGGTATTTTAGGTAAGCTGAAAATTTGTTTTACGGTTAAGGGTTTGGATAAACTATGCGGAACGGGTAAGTTCATCAGTGACGTACTTTCACTGTCATTGATTAGTTGCTTTAAGATGATCTGTAATTAAAACATCATAAGAAATTAAAGTTGTTTTTTTAAATCTCTGAAAATTTATGTGTTAAAATGTTTGCTTGAAATATTTATTTTATAAGTCTTAAATTTGAGACAAATAATCAGCACATAAAGAACACGATAAATAAAAAAAAGTTTTAATATAGGTGCGTGGAAAAATGGCGAAACCGGTAAATAAGGGTTTATGAATGTGATACCTTTAAACATGATACACCTTATTATAGGTATTGAAAGAAAACAGTATGGTAGACAAAGTTTGAGAGGTACCGTATCAAATCGATTACCTGTATTTGCGGGGTTTACGGTCCCTATCTGCGGGTGCCATATTATCCACTCTTTAATGCTACAGCCCGTATAGTGATAGCAGTCTAATTGTAGATTAAAATTGTAAGCTTTTAAATACAGTATACAAATCAACACACAAAAAAATTATCACAAAACTATAAAATTCTAAGTTGTAAATTGTGTTAACCTAATATTATTAAATAAACATTACACATTTCGAATTAGAATTCAAAATGTTAAATATGAAATTGAATCACGCCACCATAGGCAAAAAAAATTACAAAGCGTAAACTTATATTAAAGTAATAAAATTTCGGTTAACAACTTTTTGTACAACTAAAGTATCGTACAAAAACAAACATAATATACATAATAACCAAAAAAATTGTTTGATTAATTTATTAATAATCTTTTCGAATTATCTTGGTAACTGTATAGATGTCATTCAGACCTGTTTTTAATAATATATTTATAAAGTCTGTCGAGAAAATGATGATTTTGAAGGAAATTAAATATATCTTGACACTAGTTTTTCGCAACCGCACAGTCAATAGACTGAGAGTATTACTGGAGCGAGAGATACTTTCAAAAGAGAATAAATACTCTTATATTTATTATGGTTTTCTAGTGATAAGACTTGTGGTATAATCTTTCCCAACACGACATTACAACACTACAAAATTGTTACAAAAGAGTACAGGGGGTTGAAATATTAAACTGCGGTTTTAATTAATTTTTCTCGGAAGCTTTCATAAAAATACTCAAATAAAAGAAGACTGGATTAATAGGGTTGCAAAGTAAAAAAATAGACGTCATTTCATTATTTACTCGTTCATCTAGTGTGCTTTATATTTTTCAAAACACAAAACGTCATGAAAATAGAACAGAATAAATAATGAATTATAATGATGGCTGCTTTTTAAAAAAATATATGAAAAAAAAACATAATAAAAGCCGATTTGTTACAGCCCTACTTATAAGGTATTAAAAATGCAATTTAATCAACGCTTAAATTTCTACGGTTTCATCTCTCCGACCGACAAAATCTCTGTTAAATATTTTTATTAACAGTTCTTGAATTAGTTGTTTTATTTTCATAATATTGATGAAGTGTTCATAGACTTTCACATAAAAGAATGAGAGATAGACCCTATAATCAGTACATAGTGTAAAACAACAAAGTCGATTTCTATGTAGGAACATAGAAATCGACTTTGTTGTTTGTCCCTTTGTATGCTTAGATCTTTAAAACTACGCAACGGATTTTCATGCGGTTTTTTTAATATAGATAGAGTTCAAGAGGAAGGTTATATGTATGAGATAACATCCATAGAATTGTGGAGAAATATCAAAATAATGTGCTAATTTTTATGTACAACGTTCACAGTTTTTCTGTAGTGTATTAAGTATCAGCATTGCATCCGTGCGAAGCTGGGGTAGGTCGCTAGTTTAATATAAGTCAATTGATTGAATGTAACTTACATTTGGGTTTGAATTTTTCAAAGGATGTAAATTTATATTTTGTAAGTGACAAGGATGGGTTAGTGTGAAGTTAAATCAAAGTTTATAGGGTTGCAACTCTTGTACCGCGGTGGCTATATTGGATAAAGGTTTTTACAGTCTATGTGCCAAACTTGTCTTTCAAATATTTTATCAAGATGCTTTTCATTCCAAATTGAATTCTCTACAACCTTGTGTTAAAGCGTTTCGTCGTAAAATGAAAAATGACAAAGTTATTAGCGAAAATCAACAAAAATTCTTGGTAAATTTTTGCGTTTTCAACTGCGTCTTCTGTAGACAAAATCTAACAAAAGTATTAACGTTCTTTCATCACCTAATGGTAACTTGAGCCTTTTTACTAACACAATATTTTCTATAAAATATTTTAACTATTAATAAGTTGTTCTTATCCTCACGAGGCCCTGACACAGCATATTTATAGGGTTTTTCATGGAAATAATTTTGTTACAGCTAGGAGATAAAAGAACCTTAAAAAAAACTATTGTTGCATTTAGGATCTATAGTAGGCATAGTCGACAAGCACTAAAAGAAAATTTGTCCAATATTTTTTGTTTTTCTAAGAAAGCGCCTGCGGGACAAGGGTTCCAAACCCCACCAACTTGGATTTAACTACACACCAACTCTCACCGATTGCTTCTTTTGGAAAATCCAAGGTATGATTTAAAAATAAGAGTCGAAATTGAAATGTAACCTTTCAATGGACTCTATCTATCTACAGCGACGGTAATATTATTAAGATACATCAATTACATATTATCTATCAAAATATAAACAAGATTTTTTAATACTAGGAAAAATCGAAATTGGTAGTCATTTAATGCAGCTACAGTTATCGTAATCTTTTACGAAACGATTTTGCCCTAAATATACCGCTACACCTTATTTTCTGTTAAGTGGGGTGTCTTGGAAATTTATGTTTATAAAACTCGCCACCTGCTTGCCTCGCACGAGTGCAGCAAAAATTTTCGATATTCCTGACACAATTTCTAAAAAAATATTTGATCTCGACCAGGAAATTGCTGTCAGCAAAAAAATCCACTAAATTGATTTATCCGTTCTAAAACGACACTGATGTACAGTGTTCGTAAAAGGGGCATTATTAAAGAAGCGAGGTGTTACAAAATATTTACAAATATAAATAAATATTATTGTCATAAGCGGCGGTGAGTGTTTCAATTACATCATCGAATTCGAATATGTTGGAAATTTGAGGACAATCGTTGTCTTTAAATAAACAATAATTATTGTAACACGAATTAATATTGGAAAATAACTCAACTCTCCAATAGTATTTGTTTTTGAATAATAAAACACTTGACCTATTTTTTTAAATATTTATATGTGTAAATAAATTATGTACTTGTATGTATGACTGCTAATAAACTTTTGTAAACGCACGCACCCATAGAACATGCAAAAACTTATCTATTGATATCCGTGAAAGTATTGTAGCAAAATAATACAAAGCAATACAGGCCCTCAAAAGATGGATTTTACTCCAACCGTCGGTCGACAGCATAATCGAGCTGAAAATTTCATTTCGAGCAGAACTGTGATTGCATATTTGAATACAAAAATAAACTTAACAAATAAACTTCAGCCTAGTATTTTTATAGAAAGTATTAAAATTAACATTACCCAAGCGATGTCATTAAAAATGTTTTATAGACGGCAGCTATTGAATGGGATTGCTTTGCTTTTTCGCGCGGCTACACTTGGATGGCTAGATCTCTCGCGCCATTTTTACACTTCGGTACCTAACCCTCAATTAAATAATGATTCCAGAAAAACTTTGATGATTGCCAATTTATTTATTTATTTGAATTTATTCAGCTGTTTGTGTTAATAGAAAATTTTACAGAACATCCGTCAAATCTTAGCGGAGGCGGCGGTTGACAGCTTTTTAAGCTTTTTATGACGTCATACTTTGAATTGCTGTAGTTTGTACACAATATTATGTTTCAAATATACACATCAACATCGTCATGTAATATCCCTAGATATTACACATTTTCTCAGTTTTCTATATTTTTTTAAGAATATCATGCTATAATGTTATATTTTTAAAAAGCCCACTTTTCAGAGTAGACTGTGAAATAAATAAAAAATATCTTTTTTCTAATATAGAATTTTATTGAACTAAAACAAAAAAGTGTCAAATGTTCCAACTAAGGATGAATATGTTTTTATATGAAGTAGAGAAAAAATAATAAAATTATTCCCGTTTTTGGCACAAATAGGAAAAATCAATAGTCGGTAAAACCACCTAAGACATTAACAACAGTCCTACAACAGTTTTTCATGCTTTGAATCAAGTTATTAGAGTCTTGCTGCGGGATATCATCCCAAGTTCGGCTAAGATGCAAAAAAAGTTGCTCTTCAGTCGCAATTTTTGAAGAAAAAGTCTTGTAAGCCTTTCTTTGGAGCATGTCCCACGCATGCTCGATAGGGTTTAAATCTGGTGATTGTGCAGACCATCGTGCTCTTGCAACCAGCTAGTCGCAGCTCGTGCTGTGTGTGGACGGGCGTTGTCGTGCATGAGCGTAAATTCTTGACCCATTTGAAGTCGATATGGGTAGACAGTGGGTACAAGCACCTGGTCGCGGTAGTTTTCAGTAGTCATGGTGTCTCTGATCCAAACGAAATCCGTTCGTCCACCAATATGAATTCCCGCCCAAATCATAATTGTTCCGCCGCTGTATGGATGGACTTCCTGAGGGTGTTGAAGAGGAATGTCACGGCCAGGACCTCGCGATATGCGTACTCTTCTTGAATCGGGATGGAAACCAAATCGAGACTCATCGGTAAACAGTGCTACAGACCATTGGCTAGGTTCCCAAAGCAAATGTTCACGAGCCCACTCTAATCTTCTTTTACGATTTCCTCTGCGTAGAGCTGGAATACGAAGTAGCCTGCGAGCGTCTTCATAGATAAAATCATGTGACATCAAATATCCCTAGACGGTCTCGATGTGTGTAAGTAATTATATATGTATTAATATCTTTATGAAAATTCAGTGTACAAGTCGATTGTAATATATAAACTCTCACCTAAATAGTTCCCTTACAAATAGATCTAATCTAAATACCTAGACGTTTTGATCCACATACTTGCACGAAAAAATTGTGTCATCACATTTAACGGATGTAGGTAGCTGGCATCTTAACGTACTAGATAGGTGCAAAATTGTCGAGTGGCCGACTGCAATAACATAACAATTTGCGATTATACACGGACTGCCTACAAAACATCTCAACGAAATGGGCCAAGCGTACGACATTCAACATTTACGCTTTAAGATTGGTGCATAAAATCTCGTATATTTAATTAAAAAACAAAGTTCCGATCGAGACAAAAGCATATTTCAAAGTAAACTCTCTTTATAAATTTCGAATATTTGTGAAAGGGCCATACCCACCCTTTAGGATTGTATGTCATGGATAGTCGCATGTTTTTTTGATTAATATTGTAGCTGGTACGATGGTAAATACTTAAAGAATTTTAACAACAAAAATAGATAGCAATTACATAAATAAAAGACTGGACTATATAAGTTTGATGTTAGGTTGCATGTCCCAGGGCGACGAGGGTAGTCGACATGCTGAGCAGTCCTTTGTTTTCGTTCACTTGCTCGTGATACAGGCTTTTCATTACAATATTATTAGGAACTTTTTATATTCAGTAGATAGCGAGCTTTTCACGAGGTTAATGCTTTATGCTTAAAATATGCTTACTTTCAACAGCTCATAGTATCCTTCACCGGTTTTCATTTAAAATCGTTGGTAATAATGGAAAAAAGTTTAATTTAGTGATTATATATTTGTTTATGCACAATTAAATGTTTTAGGTACATTTTGCGGGTATTGATGTCGTCGGTTTAGATAATAGTAAGTCTTTTAAGCAAAAATATATTCACAAAACAATTGCATTTTGCACTACATATTATACATGGTATTATGTAGTGCATAATGCAATGGTCCCAGTCCAATTTCTATACTATTTTCATTGGCAGAATCATTACGATATTATATCATTATAAAGTACTTACTTTATGTGACGCGTTTCGTCATAAACATTATGTCTACTAATTAATTCTTAGAGTAAGATAAGGCATTTATTTTCTTAATTATTGAATTTTTATCCGGCAATGATTTTAAAGTTTTTTTACTGGCTGAAAGTCTTGAATAGGTACCTATATTGATCCTCGCCTACACAGCTCAAGGAATTTTGATGGCCGGATTTATAGTTCACTTAAAACACCATCAAATTTATGTACCTAACCAAATAAATAGTTGAACCGTTAAATTGAAAAATGTATTGAGGGAAGAAAGACAAATAATTAAGTGATAAAATTATAACGGTTTAAGGGGAAAAGGTTATTCAGTAAATAGGTATTTTAAGTAACGATTTCTCAAAATATTACACTAACTTTAGAGATAATTATAAATAAACAGCATATGGATAGTCTTAGATTTTTTCATCAATTTGTATATCTAAATGTATAAGTTAAACAAGGCAATAGTAAATATACACAACCAATTGTTGATTCTAGGGTGAGCGGCGTGCGAGCCGAAGTGAGGTGACTCAGAATGTAAGTAGGCAACTTATTCCGCTTACCTGTACAAATCAACACCAAAGTAAACGGTGAAAGCAACCGGTTGCTCCCCATCTCTTCGTTTTCAACACTTTCTAATAACTTTTAATTATATCACGACAATTCTACACTCCCATCTTGAGATATAATGTTAACATAAACTTTTCTCCAACTTAACTGTCACTCACTTCACTTAACGACCGCGTACGATGTTTTCACTTTTAAAACTCCTGCACAACCGTATTAAGGTACATAAACACGCACAAGACACTTATTACTTCATTTCCACTGAAAACTAAGTTGTTTTTGTTTCATTTTTCAATCCAAAAAGTTTGGCGCGTGCTCGCTATACTATTAACGTGATGCGTACGTTACACTCTAGCAACGGTTGTGCCAAGGCTGAACGCGTACTGGTTTGGCTACAGTGTACCCGGTGTTGCCGTATTATTTTTATTTTCCCCTATGTTTCCTTAAATGAGGCTCAATTCAAAGTTTGTTTTTTATAACGAAGTTAAATTTAAGCATTAAGCATGGATATTTTTAATCCTGCAATTAATATTATACATACAGGTATTTTGAATTTAAGTAAATAAATGAACTTTTATAGCTTTTCAACAAGTTTTTGTAAAATATACCAAATTACATAAATTGGCAAAAGGTGATCACACAGCATTAGCTTGCTTAGTAATAAAACAAACAATGCTGTTCTATATGTTGAGTAAATTACGATTCTTTCTCATTTATATGTGACAAAAATAATAATGATTAACTTATCTAATAATCGATGTTTTTACTCAAAAATCCTCTAACGAAATATAATACTTTAATTTCCTTTATATACTTGAAGAATACCTCTAATATAAAATTCTCCTTAATCTAGGGAAAATTATTCTAGGGTAGTAACACTGAGTCAGTCAACCACGCTGAATCCACGCCGTACGGTGTAGCATGCGCCGAACCGCAATAAGTGCGAATGAGACAGAAAAAAGTGAAAGGGACGAAAGTTAAGTGTTCAACTTCGTTGTCTTGCTCATAAGTCGGAATGAAGTGCCGAGTGGCAACGACGCCCTAGACAGCTTTATTTTTTTTATTGCTAAACTTGCTTCATGAAAGTCAATCTCGCGTGTTTGATACTAGATGGTAGCTCTGAGCAATATTCAAGGTAAGGACATTACATTAACACATTTTGCAGTTTTGCACCCTTGAATTTTAATTGCAATTAAAATGCATGTAGGTAAATCGCTTATTAAATATGAATAGAATATTCATAACCCATACCAACTAAATGTCAGCCATCAAATTCTATTGATATAAGCAAAATTACATAATATTTTTATGAAGTTAATATCGTCTATCAAACGGTAAGTACTATAGCAAATATAGTTACCACTTTCATGAATTGTTTAAGTGAAAAATGAGAGTTCGACCGTGAATATACCTAGTGAGCTAAATATGAGAAGACGGAATAATCTTTATTATTAGGTATTTATGGAGGAAAGATTTGTTTTTTGTTAAGTATGTAAAAAAAACAGGGTTAAAAGTTTGCATGTTAATATCAATGATATATTATTATTTATTTATTTATTTCATCTAATAGAATATACTACCATTACAGATATATGTTTACACTATTTATAACAAATAATAGGTATACAGAAACGTTCTTGAAAATTCATTCAAAGTGCAATTAAATATATATATATCATTTTCTATATGTACTTTGTTTATTGCTCGAATAGGGCTGATGAGAGCGGGTTTTGCCAATAAATTCTTAGGTTCTGGCTACTGGGATGGCAAGTAATGGTGGTATATATGCCGTCTGCCTCTATTGTTGTTTGGCTGTTCCAGCATTACCGGATTATGCTCTTTGCCACGCAAGATCTTAACTAAAGACGCTACAAGTTGAAACTCCCTTCTGATATAGATATGTTATATCCATAGAAGACAATGTCGTCTTGGGACAATCACTTCATAGTTGAATTAAAAACTCTTTATTTTATAGTTCTTACCCTTGTTATTATTAAGATACTTTCCTTTTATAATATTATTTGCAAAGTGGTTTGTGCATTTTCTAAATACACACGAAGCGAAGGCATTTTACAGCTTTCTGTCGTAACCAAGCCACCGTTGCTATGTAAAGTTCTGTCAACAATCGTCCGTAACTAAGGGAGTGTGGATATACATGTATCCGTTTGATATCTCAAAATTAGCGTGATAGTAACATATCTATAGTTATATAATATCATTGGATAATATGAATGACGTAAGATGTTATTTCCCTCTAACTAACTTGAAATTTTGTTAATAGTAATCTTTCTGATTTCTTAAGATATGAAAAATATGCAAATGGAAAACAGTTATTTTAAAATAATGAAAAAAAAATTAGAACCAATGCTTTAACTATTTTTAGTCGTTACATATACCTCTCTCTTCTATTTTCTAAAATTTCGTTTAATATATAATCATTATCAACTCCATCCACTGCTGGACGACAGTCTCCTAGAGCATGCCATTACCCCTGTTCTTGGGCAGACCGCTTTCAACAGCTACCCACCTTCAAGTTAATCGCATCTTAAGTAATTCCCACAAATCATAAAATACTTTATCAGGGTGTACTAAACAGGTAAACAGGTAAACACTAATCTAATCTAGGCAATTTTAAATTACAATTTGTAAAATTTTAAAATCAATTTTAAATATCGATGCTTAACGCAATTCGCACACGCCAAATTTGATTATCAACATTCTTTTTTGATTTTCTGGTGGCATTAGTTCAGTACCCCGGAATCTTAGACTAACATAACAATTTATCACCTACCGCCCGCGATTTCATCTAAATCCAACGGGCTTTTCTTGCGTGATAAAATAACTACTTTTAAACTCTTATAGATACTATAAAACTAAATAAAGAATTAAAAACACCTCGAATAACGAGGAGGACTTTAATAGGCTATATAAGCCACGTGAACCAGCTACTAGCAATTAAAGTAAATAATAAGAATAATTTTGTGCCAATAATTTACCTATATTTAACTATGTATTGGCTGAAACAGAACGCGGTAAAACATTATCTTAAGTACCTGTACGTTTGAACAAATTACAAACCTTTTCCTTATAACAAAAGATTTGATACTTACTATACACGTGGTATTTAGCAATTGCTTATATATATTATCATAGAGCATTAATAGATAGGACACATATAAACGTACATGAACTCGAAATTTTAAAGTTTAATACGGCAGGAATTCTGAATAATAACAAAATAACATTAACGTTTGGAAACGTTCAACGAGTATAATTTAATTTATATTTTCGTTCATAGAAACAACATGCTCACCTTACACACACACTGTTAATATAACACAGACATTTCGAATACAAAATGTCTTTATCGAGCTTAACAACTGCATTTTCTTTTATGACAAAGCTGTAGAAATAGTCATTGAGATTGCTGTGTAATATACATTATTTTCTAAGGTCTATATAAATCATTTTGTATTGACAAAATTCATCATCATACTAACAAAATATAAAATAATAAATTTATATACATGTTTCTACCAGTTGCAATAGTAAAAGCAAACCATAATTTTGTAATATAGCTTTGTAAATTGTCCGGGAATAATGTTTTTGCTTATTTTCCAAACAAATTCATGCTTATTACTATTAAAAGCTAATAAAAATATATGGTTCTATTTTAAAAGCGTTTATTTACTTTGCTTGATTCGTTTGAATTTAAATCCACAAACAGACTCGATGATGAAACAATTTAATTGCAATAAATATAACCGCTTAGGGTTATATTTATTGCAATTAAATTGTTTCATGCTCGTTGTAAAATATTCGCAACATTAAATAATGCTTTGTAAATATTTCATGCATTATTCTATCATTATTTGCGACATTCGGTTACATTTATGTATTTGAAAAGGACATTTGAATTCACTGATCAACTTTAAAAATTACATGGAAAAATGTCTCTTTTTTATAAATTAGTGTTCATCCTAATCATACTGACTTTATTTGCTCTAAACCCAGAGTTTGTTGAAGTGATAAATGAAACGTTTCTTAAAAATTAATTTCTGGTAAGAAAGAAGTGACAATTTTGTTCTAATTGGTAAACATCTTATGTATTTCTCAATAATAGAGTCCGAATAGGGGAGTATCTTTATCAAGAATTTGATAGACAATACTGTTCTATATTTTGGTGATTCCAAAATATAACAGTAATCACTTTGTAATGATTCTTGATACCGTATTTAAAAAAAAGGAGGACTTTCTTAAATCCACCGTATTTTTTTATGTATGATACCACATATCTCCGACATTTATAGATACATAAAGAAAATTCTTTGCATTCGAAAGAATAGAGAGTCAGTGTGGTCCCAAAGAAATTTGGTTCAACTGTACTCATCATGTAGAACATATTTCAGGGAACTCCTCGAAAATCAACAGAATAAGCTCTAAGGATAACGTTTAATGATGTACATGCCCGCTTATGGCCTGTAAGCCGTGCACCGCACTTGGGCGGCACGTTCACGAGAGCGGCAAATCGAGCCGACTTCAATGGTCCTATTGCATTGGACTGGCGATCTTGATTTTTTGTATACTGAAAAATTCCGCCCTCCGCTCGCTATCATCATCATGTCAACATATTCGGCACGTATGAGATCAAACAGCTCGTGGCTGGCTTGTTAATATGCATTAAACCCTAACTCTTAGACTGAATAGTGACTGACGTAGCTCTGATGTGATAACCCTTCATAGGTCACTGAAATTATTTTCCATTTCCATTAAGAAATAGTTCTTAGTGTGAGGAAGTCGGTTTTATTTTTGGGCAAAAAGTTGGTACAGATTCAAATCACTACTTTCTTCGACAAGAGGACAGATTATTGCTTATACGAGTAAATTAGATGGCTTGATTAAATATAAACCAATATCTTCTGGCCATACTGAGACTTCAAGAGCGATTACAAGCTCCATTTAAGAAGAATTTTATGTATTGGAATAGTTGAAAACTGATGTGTTGGATGGGGAATTACAAGCATGATGCTTTTATTGTTAAAATTTTAAACTAAGTGTTTAGTTTTTGAGTTTATCGCATTCACATTTAAATTTCGTTTTATAGAATACTAATTGTACTTACTTGTATTCTACAAATTGGTACATTAATATAATTGACAAAAATATAAGTAACAAGAAAATCAGTTCGTAGTTGGCTTTACTAGATTCAAGTGAATCGAACATTTGTAATACAAAAGTTATTAATCTACGTCGACCATTTTCGAAAAATTGTTGCTGAAAATATTTTTTAACTACAAAGTTGTTTCGACGTCCCACCTATACGTTATAAAAAGAATAACATATTAAAACTTTTATTTATTACTAGGAAAACTGAATATTCGGATTCCCTTTTTTGCAACATACGAATTAAATATCTAAAAGCTATTTTCGAATTTTTGCGTATTTCTGAGATTATATTTTTGTTTTACTTTCGTTTTTTAATGTCTTTTATAAAATATATCATATAATAATATAAAATAATTCAAGTTTGCAATTACACAACGAGTCCATCATCAAACCGAAGTCGTAGTTGTACGTTATAAACAATACGGGGTGTATAATTAAATTATGATCATCCCTTTGGCGTACGATCTCGTGATATTAAAACCATAATAGTTATCTTTTGAGTGAGGGTTGGTTGCGCAATTACGGAATCGAAGGGGAGGGGTACATGGCGCTGAAGGCGTATGGTCCCTCGCCTGATTGTCTCCCCATGGCCCATACTGCGTGTCAAATTAGCCAAATTTATGCAACTGCTCTTACAAGCGTACCCTACACTAAATAGCACGTCAAACGTCATTATTTAAAAAGGGAGCTAGTGTTTGAATAATTATAATAAAAGTTATAAATGGAAAATGTGTTTATTTTGCATTCGCATCCGATTGGAAACATACCCTTGGATCTAATATCTTTACTTGCAAAAATATAATTGATCAAAGCACTCCTATGATATCATACAATAATTAAATATGTAAATATTGTAATGTGCTCATACTTTTAAAAAGTAGGGTACGTAATGCACGAGATGAATCATGTCTATAATTAAAGTTTCATGATAAATGAATAAAAAAGACAAGGGAAGAAATCAAAGAAGATCCTAATGGGCTAAAAGATTTGCATGATATTTTACTAATGCGATGCATGCTCTTATTAGTGGCATTACATAATCAATAAGTTGTTAGTATTATTTTATAACATTTGTTAGATAAATAATTACTGCAAAGCACGAGCTCTGTCATAATAATATCATTGTTTTGTGTTTTGCGACTTAAATGTAACTTAAACTATGTGTAAACTCAACTATAACTTAAGCATCCTTTGTCTTTAGATGCTAACAAAAGAAATTGGCAACTTTTAAAGCTTCATAAATAACTTTATTTTTGTTCCTGTACAAAATGGTTTCTGTTCTAAATAGTCTCCTTTGAGTAACTTGGCAAATTTCAGCCTTAGCTTGCAGGGAAAATTCATTACTGCGGGTTACCTTGGGGAGTTTTGGTGTTACGTCATCAATATTATATGTTACATTAGCTGTTGCCCTCGACTCCATTCCCGTTAATAATAAAATTTCTCTGCTTTACAAAAAGTTTTTGAGAAAGGTATCAATGTCATCAGTCGGTTGAATGGGTAGGCCGTTTGCTGCTGCGTTACTCAGAAAACTTTGCCTAGTCGTCAATATCTTGTCGACTTGGCACAAACTCAAATATGATTGATATTTTTTTAACAAAAACATTTACCTCTCCATCTCAAACACAAAACAAAATAAACAAGTATCCACTTAAAGTTTTATTGCTCATCGATGAGAGGACAATGGGGGACATAAACAAGAGCTTTTGCCACGATATAATATTTCCCGTCCCCTCGAAACAACGAAATATATTACTAGCCGGCGGCGGTGCATAAAAAGCAATGAAAGCATTTTCACATGAGCAGTTTTCATTCTGTTACTCCCCTTTTATACCCTTAGGAATTCCAAATAGTATCACTTCTTCGCCAGACCCTAATAATGCCATAGGGAAGAGAACCGCGAAATTGTTTCCCGTTCACCCTCACTTCAAATTGTTTTTTTAGCGAATTGTTGATTCTTATCTGTACCTTAAAATGCGCATTACGCACTTTTGTTGAGTGCAAAGGGTTTTAGATAGATTTGCAATTCTTATACATCATTATTTTAGATCTAAAATAAGGATGAAAGGAAAAATACAAAAGTATACGAAATTTAGGCGCGCAATATTTTTATCAACATTATAACTTTATAAATAAGAATTTACAAATTTGTTATCGGTATATTTTTTAAAATGTGCAAATATATAATAATATTTTCATATATATGTACATATATCTATTAACATAGAAAATATGGACGACATCAATATCAGCAGAATAACAATGGTATTTTCAGCACAAATAGTTCAAACCAATTCAAACGGATCTCAACGGATTATTTGCAGATGTTGAACTCCAGTTTCAAAAGACGCTGAGGTTTTTCTCAAATATTTTTTTTCATATCTCAAACGTTCATTCGATAAATGTTTTCCAGCGATGTTGAATTTATTGTTAAATGTGATAAACGAGCATCATTTCATCTGAAAGCAAAGTGAAACAAAGTTTTGATACAAACAAAAAGCTATTTTGTGTTTATTTCTATGCAGAATACTTTTTAACCGACTTTCAATAAAAGGAGCAGGTTCTCAATTCGACTGTATTTTTTTCCGAAAGAGTAGTGTCCGTGTGGTCCCATGGATATTTGGTTTAAGTCTGATTATCCATGTGGAAGATATTCTAAGAAACTCTTCGAAAATCAACAGAATAAACTCAGCGGTTAAGGTTTTATGATGTATATACCCATTAAACTCTAACTCTGAGAGTAAATTGTGACTAGACGATATGAATAATCTTCACAGTTCACTTAAAAAAAATAAAAATAATAACTATTCTAATATACAAAGTCGGTGCATAATCTTGTTAAAATGAAAATAGGTTAAGGCACCGACTTTGTATAGATTTCAACAAAAATAAAATAAGTTATTTTCTACTTTTTAGAGTGAGGAAGTCGGTTCTATTTTTCGGTGAAAAATTATTACATATATTATGGCGACCCGATTGGCGCAGTGGATGTGGCTATGGTCATAGACGTTGTCCTAAGATTTTGGGTTCTATCTCCACGAGTATAAAGTAATGATATGATGAACATTGTAATTTTCTACCGCCTGGGTGTTTATCTATCACAAAAATCACATACTATACGATTTTCAAAAAAAGTATGTTTCAGTATGTCTATCAGTTATCAAGTTTCCAGAGTATTCATATATAAAAATTTAAATTTAAAATTTTGCCATTTTACCATTTTATCATCTTGAATAGATGCGCCAACTTTTGATAAGACTTGCCATAGTGGTGACCATACATTTTTTTACACCACAATGAATCAATGTTGACTGAAAGTAAAAATCTTTCGAAATTTTAGAGAAAAATACAATTTCAATTGCTTTTTATGTAAAAACTACATGCATTCTGGGTATTTAAAATTTAAATGATTGTGGTGGATAACAGTGCTACTAAAGTTTCCAATACAAAAGAAAAGTTAGAAATATTAGTAAAATTGTTGATATGGTAACAAAAAATGTCTTAGGAGGTGAAAATTTTTGAAGCAAATCAATTTTTTTCTATAATTTAAAAAATAAGTTAGATTGAATTTTTATTTTATTTTTCCTCAAGTAGTTATGAGTAGGCCCACCACCTGGTGCCGTATTATCGTTGAATTTTGGGACACGTTGTTATATTGGAAATCATGGATTTTAGATTGTAGGTTTTTTTAAGGGTTTGTTTGTGTTTGAGACATAAAATTCGTTATTTATGTAAGTAAACCCAGAGAGTGGGTTCCTAAAGAGTTTACTATCTCCTAAATTCTGAATAATTTCAAATACACGAAATTAATAATAAAATTAGAAAATTGATCAGAATATTGAAATTATATACAAATTATAATAAAATAGTGTAAGTAATATATTTTTGTTTGAGTTAACACAAGATTTCTTTTAACATTCGACTTCGTTACTGAACTAAAGTTTGAAAGCCTTGAAAGAGAAACTACAAACACGTGTCCGAATGCCCGATGGATGTTATCGACATGCCTTGTGGTCGCCCGAACCAAGCCCGAACTTGCAGACATGCGTCACCAATCCCGGATAGTATCCGATTTATGAAGGAATCTATATTCTTATATCTGAACATATATTATATTCCTTTCTATAGATAAGTCATTGTAATATATTAATGATTTGATTTCAACCATTCTGAGATCTTATATAAATAATAATTTATATAACCATACAAAAATTTTAAAACGCTTACATAGACACTTAAAATTAAATTCAAATAAATAAAATAAAACTAACAGTTCAATAAAGAATTACACGAAATAAAATAGATAATTCGACGAGCATCACTAACCAAATAAACCTAACAAAACAACATAAACCTAAGGCTATATTATAGCGACGAAAATAACAACTAAAATCACACACAGAAAATTTCAGCTATAGACTAAATATTGTTTATTCACTGCGTCAATTTAAATAGTAACAAATCTCAGGCCTGTAATGTCGACATAACACGCAAACATTGAATCTATACCTACCTACCACAGAACAATATTTACGGCCATTTTCAATAATGCATCAATAATTATGGATAGATTGTTATGTCAGATTATATGACAATAGATAGACATTAGTCGTAGCAAATGTATCCGTCGTTATCCGTCGTTATGAAGCAAAGTTTCTGTAAAAAATGCATAAGGCCCCATACGATCCGAGTCTTTGCAAACCATTTTCAGAAAAACTTGGTTTATTGCCCCTATGTTTTCTTTTTATTTACCGAAATAATATGCCCTTTTGTACGTGAATTATTTGCAAAGGCATCAGGGATAATTTTACGGAATAAAAGAGATCCTCATATAAGCTTGTCTTACAGGATAATCTCAAAATTGTGTTTGCATGTATGTAAAAATCTTTCACGTAAAAACCTCTTGAAATAAAAAAAGTGTAACATAAAATTATTCCTGACAAAATAAACACATGCAAACATGTGTGTAAAAATATTTCATAAAATACCTCTTGAAACAATAATTGTGTAACATAAAATTATTCCTGACAAAATAAAAAAAATGTCTTGTTACTAATTGTTTTTATGACAAATGAATTTTTTGCGCAACATTAATTAATGTATCCAGGTCTGTAAAATTAATTTATTATTGTAACGTTGTTTTAATTTAATTTTGTTTAAATAAAACAATCATGTAAGTTTTTATGAAACAAAGTAATTTGAATGTATAGTTAAAGTTCATATACATTGAAAGTTCATTCTACGACAAAATAATTTTGTATATTTTTGTCAAGTCTTCTTAATCTGTTAATATTTAATGAACTATCGTGTGGAATCGTGGTCCAGTTTTTAATAGAAAGCAAGTTCGTCCCTCCATCTTCTCTTGGACCTACTTGGGCCCCTTGTTAGGGATCCTCGACGTGATCCTTGCGATTTAGAGATTTTTGCCCACAAGATTCCGGACATTCAGCAAACTTTGCCCATTTTCACTTTAAATCCTTTGCTTTGTGACCAACATCTAAGGGAAACCGCGAGTTGACGAATTTTCAATTAAAAGGTTTTATTTTTAATTTTTCAAAATAGTTATATATTATTTAAGTTTTGAAACGCAACATTTAGTTTCTGACAGATAAGAGATCTCCATAATTCCGCGTTCCGTTGTTCTTTGGCAAACCTCAAGTGCGGTCCTTTGACGATCATTCAACGCCCATGTTTGCGCACCGTACGTGTATATAGGCAATATCCACATGTCCATGAGTTCTCACTTAAGTGAAAGAGACATGCCCTTTCAGAGGTTCCTTCATGAACCACAAACTCCGCCAGGCATTTTGTGTGCGTTTACCGAATACACTTTACATTATGTATTAGTAAATATTCTCATCTCACGATAAAGAAAAACTGGCAAATCACGGAAATTCTTTTAACTATTATAAAGGTAATGCAACTTAAGTTCATAATTTGAAAGGTTTATTTTTATTATGGTTCATGGTTCATTATTATAATTATTATGTGATATTTGGAATAAAAAGTCTTCCATTACTCAGTTGTTAAATAGATTTTATTTTCGCGATCCAGAGAATGGCAAGACACAAGTACGGTTGTTATAAAAGAGAGAAATAAAGTATAGTTCATATAGTTTTTTACCACAATAAATATCTTAATTTAGTCATGAACTTTCAGTTTAAAGAGCATAATTTGGCTTGTATAATTCTTAAAGATAAATACAAATTTAAGAAATAATACTTGAATAAATTTAACTTCTCTAACCTTACTCCTTCTTAAACAAAACGATGAGAACATTATAATTCTTTAGAGAAAACAAATATGTACCTATGTACCTTTATGGTTGAGTTATCAGATATTTTATCTTGTTCTGTTTAATACCACGTAATGTCTACTTGGTTTCAAATGGTATCTATAATAAGCATAACTTCATTAGTCGCGCGCGTAGACTATAAAATGTGTTCAGTTACAGTTTCAAAACGATTTCCAAGATGAAGTGGGCTGACATTTTTGCGAATAGAAGCGTATATTTCGTAAACTATTCGTTTAAACGTGTTTTATATTATCTCTCAGTCTAATCATTATGTTATATATAAGGTGTTCCATTAGTTTACAGGACATTTAGAACATGTACCTAAACACGTAAATAATAATTAAAAAGGTTTGGCGAGGCTTTGTTAATTTAATATGATTTATTTATCTATAAGTACCTATCAATCCTATTATTATATACCTATCAATGTATCGGTTCTATAAGATGTCCGTATAGCATCACAATTATACTTCTTTTCAAAAATATACGGTCCAAATCATATAAAATATACCCAAAAATAATCCTAAATCCTAAATACGCAATCAACGTCTCAAAAACAACCGCATGAAACAAGTGTATAATTCAAGATTGAGCACAGTCAAGAAGACTAAATAGGGATGACATATCGTATTTACGTTTAGTCAAATCTTTATTGAATAGTTTTTGTCGTTTTATGAATAGGAAGTAGTGTGTGTTAGATTTAATTAACAATTTGTCTCAAAACTATAATACGGCCAAATAAAAAAGGGCCAAACGAAAATAGGTACGCCAAATTTCTATAGCCAATTGTCAGTGTAAGAACATTGCAAACAGTGAAATAACTTTAAGTAGTTTGTATAAGATTAAATTCTACAAAATATTTATTGATAACAGAACTATAACTAGACATGTAAAATTGAGTGAGCGACAGGTGAGCCTCTCACTCATGTTTAGCTCCAGTTTCCAGCGTTACTTTTGTATGAGGCTGTGTATCTAGAATTTTTATACATCAATGTTCAAAATGATCTGGTTACGATTTTCTTGTATGAATAGACTATTTTAACTGCGTAACTACATCGGATACTGAAAAGCAATAACTCAGACACAGATAATATAATGCTATACTAAATCAGACAAAATCACAAGATTGTCTTACTTATTACATGAAAAACAGTGTGTAAAAATACCTAGTTATTACTAAAAGGCTTTGAACTACGGTTTTAATTTATAATGTAGAACCTTAATCCTGTAAAATTTGTAAATATTGAACGATGTTTAATACTCTTGGGGTTACATTGTGTACCGTGCACTCCGTATGATTTCTTATTAATTTGATCTCACAATTACCTAATGATACCTGCACCTACGACCACCTAAGACCTCAGAACAGCTTACAAACAAATATCCAGGTCATAAATGGACCTTTAAAGAGGCCCCAAGTAGGCATTAGAGTCCGCCGGAAGAGCACAAGAAAACATACAATCCATGTTTTTTTAATAGATCACCGAAAGATCTTTGTACTGAATCATTTGATTTATATTTGAAATTAAAAAAATATATTACATAGGCGGTTAAATTTGCCTATCAGTGTATTTACATAATAATACATTCGAAATTATGAACGAAATGAGTCATAAGAATTACTCTTATCACATTTGTGTCGCAGACAGAGAGAACAACGTACGTATACGACAAATCAAAGTCCATTAAAATTCTATTAAAATAATCATTTTAATTATTACAGAAAACTTAGTTGTCGAGATGGCAGTCGTCAAAGTGGAACAAGGAATGTTGAAAGGAGTCATTTGTAACGCAGACACTGAGAGTTATTACGCGTATAAAGGCATTCCGTATGCAAAGCCACCTATCGGTGAATTAAGATTCAAGGTACGTTAACTGTGGTGTAACTATTCGATGTACATATAACATCACATCGTCGACCATAAGTTTTTGTTTTAAGTTTTAAAGTTTGGAATTTAGTGAAACATTCTTATAATTTTTATCCTTCGGATTTTAACTATGATCAAAAATCGCTTATAAGTGATTTATTTTCTCGACAAATCCTAAAAGATGTCGATTTCACATAAAATATTTGCTTACAAACATGCTGAAGTAAAAATATTGTTTTACAATTATCTTTATATTTTTACATTTACATCCGCTCCGAAATTCCATCCTGTTTATTTTCAGAATATGTTTTAGTGATGTCGCTCCTGCGGCCTACGGCATCATGAGACATTTTCCATTACAAAGTCATAACCATACATTTTTGTCCGGTCTGGAATCTGAATGAATAATTCGCAGCGAAATAGTAAGATTAACCTTAAAAGATCGACTACGACCTTATCTTATTTCAAATTCACTAAGTATATGTATATGAAATAACATCATATATTTCCCACTAAATTTCTTGCGATAACCTACGACTAACTCTTACTAACTAATTCTCATAAAAGTATTTCGCTCAACTTATTAAAACATTTTCTGCATGTTCTCTTGGTGATATAAAATTCCTTTACATAGGCACCAGAACCACCAGAACCTTGGCAAGGAATTCGTGATGCATCAGAACATGGACCAGTTTGTCCACAGTATAATGATCGCCTTCAGAAAATTGAAACCGGGAGCGAAGACTGCCTTTTTCTCAACGTATACACTAAATCACTTCTGCCCGGAAAAAAACTTCCAGTTATGGTTTGGATACATGGGGGAGCCTTTTATACAGGGTCTGGCAACTCCGATTATTATGGACCAGAATTTTTTATGGAACACGATGTTGTTTTGGTTACATTGAATTATAGGTTAGAGGTATTCGGATTTCTTTGCCTGGATACTGAGGAAGTACCCGGTAATGCAGGATTAAAAGACCAAGTTGCAGCATTGAGATGGGTTAAGAAAAATATAAGCGTATTCGGAGGCAATCCTGATAACATCACCATATTTGGATGTAGCGCCGGCGCTGCGTCTGCATCTTATCATATGATCTCCAAAATGAGCCAAGGTCTCTTCAATAAAGTAATTTGTCAAAGCGGAGTTTGTTTAAATGATTGGAGTTGCAATATTTACGCTCGACAAAGAGCGCTACAATTAGGAAAATTTCTTGGAAAAGAAACCGAAGATGTCAATGAGCTTTTGAAATTCCTTAGAAGTGTTCCAGCAGAGTCCTTGATAAATGTCAAGTTACCACACGTAGACACTAATTGTCCAGATGTATTGGATATCATCACTTTTTCACCAGTTGTTGAAAACCCAAATTTAAATGTAGAAAAATTCATTAGTGATTCCCCGATTAATTTAGTCAAAAAAGGAAAAATAGCTAAATTACCAATCATGTTGGGCTACACATCTGGGGAAGGCATAGAAGTGACTCGTAATTTCGTCGACTCTTTATCGGTTTTGACAAAAACAGGATTAATATTACCTAGAGAACTCAAACTACATGTATCGCCTGATATTTTAAAGGACATGGATATAAAAGTTCGATCTAAATACTTCGGGAATAAAACTATTACAAAAGAAATGCTTCAAAATTTAGTTGATTTACACACAGACAGTGTATTTTCTTATAATATAAGAAGATTTTCACGCTATCATTTTATAAATTCTTCAAAGCCAGTATACTTGTACAAATTTAACCTAGAAACTGAGAGGAATTATACAAAGAAACACAACAAAATGGAGCAAATTGCCGGCGTCTGTCATGCAGATGATCTTCCTTACCTTTTCAATATAAAGTGCTTGAATATTCCTTTTACAGAAGATTCTAAGTCTGCTGTTATGCAAGTGGTAAAGCTCTGGGTTAATTTTGCGACTTTTGGGTAAGAAAAAAAAATATCTTTTATATTCTCTGCTACCATTTATTATCAGCAATAAATAAATCATATTCATCATAAATAATATGAATATTTCAAAAACGACGTAATATTACTAAAAAAAACACCTAATTCCTAATGATTTATTACTCTATATAATTAAAGTAGCTTATCTACTTTACTATAATCAATTTGTAAAACATATTAATTAATTATGATGACACTTAGGCAGTTAAGGTAACCACCAAAATAAAAGTGACATTATCATCCTTGACAGTTCTAATGTCTTCTATCTCGGAAGTAGAAAGTTTCATTTATAATAATTTAACACCTACCTAATAAAAAAAGTCTCACATGAAACATAAATCTGTTTGTAGCCTTGAGGAAGAACTTAGTACATTTTATAAATTGTCTCTGAATATTTGATTTTATATAAAGAATCGGTTTCTAAACTGAGAATGCTATATGTTTGAATTTTAATTATTAATAATATTATAAAGCACGGCTAAACAAATGTGCACAATATGCACGGATATGAATTCCTATGAACTAGTAGTCGTTGTCAAATAAATCTTTTCAGAATGTTCAATTTTGAACCTTATGATCTGCTATTTCGACAGAAACATACAGATAGTCGCCTTTTAATCCTCTGGACACAAATTTTTTATTGCTTTTTGTAAAGATTATGGTTACTTAAATACTTATGTTATGACTTTTCAGAAATCCCAGCTGTGATGTGGAATGGAAACCATTTACAGAAAAAGAAAAATATTGTTTTATCATCGATAGAACATTAACCTGCGCATTAAACGTTGACGAAGAAAACATGAAGTTTTGGGATGAATTATATGATGAAAAACAAATAGAAATAGAAGACCATTAATAAAAGATATTGTTAACCATAAAAATTCCGGTTAAAATTAATAACGTATTCAGTATTATAATTTACAATAAAGTATTTATTATGAAAGCAAGAGTTTTATTTGGCATGCATGTGATTTTGGCCTATTGTTCACATATTTGAAAGAGAGTCGAGTCGATTGCTTCGGGCGACACCTTTTAGGGTTCGGCACAATTTCAAAACTTATTTTTTTTACATTGGGCTTTTCAAACTTCCAAAATGGCAATAGAATTGGCTTGATACTTAAGCTTACCCACGCCATTATGTAAATTATAAAAATATTCTAGTATAGGTATATACTAGATAACAGAAATTATGCTCATTTTCCTTAGTGTAGCGTGTAGAAGCAATATCAATAAATAATAGAAACTATAGTTTCCTATCACGGGACTCATTGTTAACCAAGATAAAGGTAACCCAAGTTATACCTAAGTGATTTTATTAAAATCTGTTCAACAGTTTTTTGTAAATATTACTTACAAACTTTCACATTCTTGTATTTATATGATTATAATATTAAATTTAAAACATAAGAGGATTGATGTGTCATTGGAAACAAAGGAAAACACCAAAATGTAAGAATGATAACTATATTTATTTATAATACCTAGATTTCACATTCGGTTGTAGGAGTGCAAAAAGTGTTGCCAAGATGATACATAAAAAAACTATAATTCTTAGATATTATTATATTTTTGTTGAAAAAAAATATTTCGAAGTAAACCATATGTTTACTTAATATTTCTGAACCTATAAAAATTGCAATCAATGTAATGAACTAAATAGGATGTATTTAAGAGCGTCTAACGATTCCGCGCGCTATTTGACTCAAAAAATGCAGTTTTAAAAGGTTTAAATAACAATATACCATACACTTTACACACATTTCAATGTCTAAAATATTAGGAAATATTGTCGTTTAAATATTTAGTACAGAGTTTAATCTTTTAATAAAATAATTATTGTGACATAAGACGAAAGTTTTAATAATCTCGGATTCAACACCACTATCAGAAACTAAAATCTATATTTGGTTTTTAATATAGTTGCACTTTTTATTTTTATAATTATATCTTATGTGTTCTTGGATCAATGAAGATAGACTTAAGCACTATGTATAAAAATACTAAATTTTATAACTTACTCCCGCTTATAAGAGACCTTGGACATCAAACTTTTAATGAATTAAATAGCAAAGTAATTATTAGGTTTATCATATAATCTATAATAGCCTTATTCTTATTTTGGAATACAAGTGAATGCTATTTTAGCAGAGGTTAATTTCCCGTCATCTTGCTCGACAACTTCATAAGCATTTAAAATAATAATAAGTAACTAATTTATACGCCATTTTGTGAAAGGATATGTAAAAAAATATTGCCATCTATGGAACTACAAGATGCAAATAATTTTTGAGGAATCATCAATATGTCATACTTAGCATTGCTATCTCTTGATGGAACTACACCTTGAATTATTTGTCAAAAAATACACTTCACAAAGTTCCACTTTTATTTTTTTACGAAAATGACAAAAACTGACCAAATATTAGTTAATATAATAGATTTTGTATAAAAAAGCAATACCTTGTAAAGTGCATTTTCCTTTGCAATAAATCAATTATCAATATTACAAGATTTTTAAGATGACTTAAGATTTCATCAGTTTATTTCCTTAATGAGTTATACAACATCTATACAAAATGTATATGTACTATGTAGGACTGTTAAATAAAATACCTGCTATTGGATTTAAAACACATTTTACTTAAACCTGCAATATCTCATAAAGCCATATTATTACAAATGAAAAACATGACTATCTTTTTTACATAAAATCTTTTTCCCATTTATACAAAACATTACTAAGGAGGAAATTTTGAAATATTTATATTGTAAGTAGAAAATATAATATAATAGGAATGGAAAGACGTAAGTTGAGTGACGATCATGAAGTTGCACAATATTGAGCTCTTAAATTTAACACTCTTAAAAATATTAATGTGTATTTTCACTAAAATAAACTGCACAGATCTTGAGCATTCCAAGTAAAAACCAAATTTTCCTAGCGCTTAAATGCTACTTGAAAAAGAATAGCAATAGTTGACTGCAATCCTTGTATTTTTCAAATTGACTTATTGTAATGTAACATATTATTTATTTATTAATTAAATCAGGAATATTTTAAGCTTATTATTATTTCTCGTAAAATTATCTCGTTAAAATCATAGCGGTTGCTCGATTTTGGTCTGTCACAAGTTCTACAGATACTGGGAAGTAAATATCATGACTTTTATAATGCACTCTGCGTTCATGTTTCGCATTATAATAATTATATATGTAATTTATTTTGCAGTCTATTACAATACATATCAACGATACGTTTTATATTTTACACAAACAAATATGCGCCACCCTTGAAAGAAGTGTCCCACAACACGAACGGAAAATGTCGACACGTATTGAAGGAGATTCGGAACGCTGCCTATGTGTACTTTCGTGCAACATATCCTTTGGGCTGCGGTATAGTATTGATTTTAAATGTTTAAACTGATGTGGCATTGCTCAAGATCCACGCTAGATATTACACAAAATGTCCTTCCAAACTAGTACCGGCCGGCGCGTGAGTTGCGCGGCGGCTCGCGGCGGCGCTCGCGCGAGCGGGAGCGGCGGCGGCGCTCGCGGGAGCGGGAGCGGGAGCGGCGCCCGCCCTTGCGGCGAGCATACAGGTATCTGCAATAGATTACATTATTATATAAGATTACATTCACATCAGTTATGAAATATACAAGTCGAGAACTTGCTATAAAACAATCTCAGGCTGTCAATTGGTTTAATTTATGCTTTTACTGATTTTTTTTTTGCACTTAATAGACCGACCGATATCGGTCATGGTGGCCAATCTCAATGGAGACTAGCCAGGTACACAGGAGATATTATAGTGCACAAGTATGTGCAGTAAACATAGATGTACTCTCTAAATGAATGAATGAATGAAAACACTTTTGATTTGATACTAAGGACATGCACATATGGCGGTCTTATGGCTATTGAGGTGCACTTTCTATTCCTTTACTCTCATAACTCGACGGGACGGAAAGCCAGCTTGTGGAGAGAGATCAGACGCAGGAACGACATGACACATGCTCACCAAAGGGGTGGTTCAACAAGTTCCAGACTCAGGGCTGCTACTTAGACGTTTTTGTTAGAAAAATCTCAATAACATTTTATTTGGGGCCCGAAACCCTTCAATATGGAGTCATCTTTGACTACTATTCCAACAAGGCAATCAGAGGATATAATTTTTTTTCATCAAGGTATCAATGGGTAAGTAAAATACAAGTTTTGGAAAAAAGGTGTGCTTTTAAAGATTTTAGTGGTTAATCTGTCAAAGTATTGGTATTACAAATTTAATTCTCTGAAACTTCAGTCACCCAGACTCTTATAAAAATACTACTTTACCTTCTTAGTTCCCTAGAAATAGGTTTAAGATGCATGAAATTGCAGAAACCACTCCGTGTACACTCCCCCATCTCGTACTGGCGACAACAGGCTTCACGGAAGTCGGTGACTGGTGAAAGTTCTGCATACACTGGACGGCCACCAAACCAGCGATTGTTCAAATCATTCACAGCTTTCTCAGCATCTTCTTCACGACGAAACTAATATCATTAATATAAAGTTAGTTTAGTGAGTAATTAATGAAATTAATTTATTCATCAATTTAAAACGGACATTAAAGAAATATTGACTACCCCATTGGCATAGCGGATACAGCAATGGTCTATTGCGCCAAAGGGTGTGGGTTCGATCCCTATGAGTAAAAAATTAAGATGTAATGAACATTGCAATTTTCTATTGTGTGTGTATTGATTTATCTATAGTATGTGTGTATTTTCAAAAAAAAGTATGTTTAAGTATGTCTATCAGTTAACTAGTTTCCATAGTATAAGCTTTGCTTAGTTTGGTTCTAGATAGTGTTGTGTTATAAGACCAGGATTCTTTATTTATTTAAGAATAGCAAAAAAGTTCCGAAAAGGTAGTGTCCTATGGAAAAGTCCTGGCTTAGCACAAAGCCAAGCACTGGTATTCTGCCAGGACCATGTTATCTATTATCAATACCACTGCCTCAGCATGGAATGCAAATTTGCTTGCCCTTAATAATAATAATATTGATCAGCGAAACAGATCCAATATTATCTTAATTTTTTTAATATTATTTCCATAAATATTTTTAAAATACCAATGATAACATTCTAGAACTGTGTGTGTGTATGAACAGATTTATCCTAGTATCAGTACTGTTATAAAATAAGAAACAAATTACAATTTTGTGAATAAGATCTTTATAAATGTGAATTTTGATTAAAGATTATCTTTTAAAAACATATTATTTACAAAACAGTTGTAGTGTGTACACATAAGCAATTTGTGCTACATGAATCTACATGTTCACATAGAGAAATATAATTACCTTAATATAAACATTGCCCACTAGATGATCACCAAGGTTGTCACAAACATTCATTTCCTCAATTTCCCCATATTTATCCTCACATTCAACAAACACATCTTCAAAGAAGTTGTCATAATGTTCCTGCATCTCTTCATCAGATACATTGGCCACGACCACTGAAATGAAAAGTTCTTTGCTATAACATAACTGTATATCTGTATTTAAGCGATAAATAGTATATGATTATTTTAATGTATTTCAATCAAATTCTACTAATAATTCCATATACATATAAATTCACAACTAACGTCCAAATTTGAAAAGATTATTGATATTGAATTTGTGATGCAATTCAAAGATTTGATCATAACCATTGAAATATAATGGCCAGTAAGTTGTTATCTTGAAATCATTAAACTTTAAATTTAATGTAAGAAACATTTATCACACTTTTACTTTCACATCTATTCCATTTTTTTCAAATAAACCACACAAAACATATAAAATGTATACATACAATGACTGCCATCTGCAGATTTGGCAGAATTTTGTGGATTTACATACAAATTTTGAAGAAGCACTGTTTGAGAAAAGGTTGGTTTGTTGTGGATTCTGGAACATCTATCCCCATGTCTGCATGCTCCAATTTTGAAATAAAAGGAACAGTTTACTCTGAAATTAAGAAATATTTTGATGAGTTAATTTACTCTTAATAACGTCTAACGGCACAACCTAACCTAAACGTTAAAGGTAACATTTAAAGACAAAACGCAACGTTGTTTATCGAAGTAGAATATCAGAATACGAGAGAGTGATGTAAAAAATATTTACTTTTAAAAAGATTTTATATACTTACTTATCCTTTTCAGTACCAAATATAGCCGCTAGATATTCGGCCATTCTGACTTTTATAAATAAGACACTCTTTTAAAATAAATACATAGATAAGACAGTCACACCCTTTTGTCCGAATACTATTATGAAAAATGTAAACTATCCTAAGTCATACGCTGAAAATATGAAATGCAAGCTCTTGACGCTAAAACAAAACGCACAATCTATAGCGCCAACAGCTTCATGGCTGCCAAACGTCATGTGTCAAACCTTTTCTTTACTATGGTAATGTAAAGTTGCCATCTTTCTTATGCACACCGAGGTTTGTCTATGATTAACACTACCAAAATAATTAGTTTGTTTGTATATTTGTATTTCATTCATAAATAAACTCAGAAATTTTCATAATGTTTTCTAATTAATATTTTTATTTTAAACTACGCATTACATTTTTTAAATTATTTTTTCTGTTTCTATGGATTATTTATAGTTGAAATATGCATGCATTATATTATATTAACAGAAATAATGAAATGCGAAGCTAGAGTCATGGACTCGTGAGTAGTCCTTATTGATATTACTTTTTTTAATACAGACCTGGTGAAGTCAAGGTAAAACTGCTAGTTTCTCAAACAAATATTCAAATTGGAAACACTGATTAACGAAAACTTATCAGAGACAGTAGAATTTTCGAATTTCTAGTTTGTAGTTTTTGGACTTGTTCTTGAATTTTGATTTGTCCCATTTATTGGACCGTAATTCGCTGGTGATTCGTGACTCGTGAGTGTTCTGTGACTTCTGTCTCTGTATCCAAATTTGAGGACTTGTGTCAGAGTACGGTAAAAAAAGAAAAGCTAACGTGTTCTTGGTTATGTGATCATTGTAATTTAACGTGTTTGGACTTCATATTTTTTCAATATATACTGTAAAGTTTGTACTTAATGAAATTTCTGCGGCTGCAACAAAAATAATTACGAATGGTGAATGGATATGATACATTGCGACCGGTTATAAGTCGCTGTTTTAAGATTTATCAATCGAAATAGCGTTTTAATGGAAAGTACATATTAGTTCGCTAATAGTAACAATGTCTTATAACTCCACGCTTGACGAATTCTGTGGATCAAAATTTTGGGTAAGTAGGTCTTTGACCCTTGTAAACAAACCAGAATTTTATTCAAAAGTTATGGTCTTCAATACGGATTTAATTTGAAGTTACCTATTTTTTTTTACTATGAACATTTTCAACCCACTATAATTGGATTGTAGAAATTTGTTGTATGACATCATCCAACTTTAAATTTTTATTCCTTTAAAAAATATTTTTTAATGGAATGGAATAGTGATTTAAACATTTGATAATTACGTATAGAATGTATTTGTATGTCGATTTTTATTTTTATTACCGATAAACACATTTATATTGCAACTAAAAACATAAGATTATTTAACATACCTCTAACTATGTGTCCATGACCTGAGACATTTTATTTATATATATATTAAAAAAGCATCATCTCTAAGAAACCAGTTTGAAATCATAAATTAACTGCAATAATAAATATGAAAACAATAGTATAGTGTGAGATCCAGTATAATTTAGTGTTGTTGTATGTTGTATAAACCTTTATCATAAATGTAGTTGTATAAATGAATATTTTTTAAATTATTGTAATAAAAGCTTATTGAGAATAGATTTCAATGTGTGCATATGAGACTAACAGGTTTTTAATTTATGCAGTTTATTTTTATCTTTAATACTATAATTATTTGTTAAAGATTTTTCTTATTATCAAATAATAGTTAGGAGGTGTAATATTTTTTTCCTTTTCTAGGATAGCAACTTAACATGGTATACTTCAAACCCAGAATTTACGCCATGTTTCGAAAAAACAGTGCTTATTTGGATACCCTGTGGTTTTTTATGGCTCACTGCCTTACTTGATACTTACTACATACTGCACAGCAAGGAGAAGAATATACCATGGAATATACTGAATATCAGCAAGTTGATCATAACTATACTTTTAATAGTATTGAAATTTGTGGATCTCGGTGTCACTGTACATAGGTCTTCTAAAGAGGAAGAGGATGTTTTCAGTGCGGACTATTACTGTCCAATTGTTAAAATATTCACATTTGTAAGTATTCATTTTTTTATCATACATCTATTAAACTAGTTAGTACCAATATCATTGTTAGTTATTAAAAATTATGCATTTCTGAATGGTGGACCTTTAATTCACTCACTTCTGGTAAAATAATGCAATCATATCTCATATATAATTTTAAAAAATAAAGTCAAAGATGCCTTAGATCTACTTAAAAGATTAACTCACAATAGAAAAAAATCTATTAATCTGTTCTCCTCAAGGCTTTCTTGTTGTGTTCTGGTTAAATGGCTTAAGTTATTTTAGTTCTCAAACAAAAATGCATTATTTCATTAAATAAAGTATATACTCTATACTACACATACTTAATCACAGGGTTGAGAGTACAGTCTTTTATTATGTTTTATCTGTACATCTATTAGCTTTGAGTTTGTTGAAGTTTAAGTTTTAATTATAGTTAGTATTGCAAAGGTAAAATCTTTATTCAAATTTTTCGTGTCATGCACTATCACTTTAGTGTGCTACATTGTATACAAAACAAACACAGAAGGATTTGAGGTCATAAACCTTTACAGTTTTATTTTAATTTTTATAAGAACAAAACACTACATTCAGGCAGGTTGTCTTTGAGATAAATATTTAAATTATATTAAATCTTAATCCACTTTCATACAATAAACATAAGTTACTAATTCACTACAAAACTTATATTTTTTTTTAAATGAAGTAAATTGCAATATAACTTATTCAAGGAACAAAAATAAATTATGTTATTATTTTTATATCAATAAAATTTAAAAAAGCAGACTGTAATAATGGCATGAGGTAATTATAAGTTTGCAACATCAAGGTGAACTTCACATGTACCTATTATGTAAAAGATATACTTTGTAGAAAAAAAACCTCACTTAATAGAAACAAATATACAAAAATAACACTGATAAAAACATGCCCTTTTTTACTTTAAATAATAATTATGCATGCCATTGAAATGTTTGTTTAGAAACTGATAAATTATACTATCAATTTTTATTAGGTATTTGATATTCTATGTAATTTAATTATAATGGAAGGTTGGTCACTTTAAATGTGGAGATGACAAAACTTTTTTATGTTATGTCCTTTCCTGTTTTGAAAGTTTTTATCTAGGTTTTATAAAAATATATTTTAAACTTAAACTACAAAAGGAATATTGTGACGAATATGGACACACAATTAATTATTGTATTTATTTATTCTTTTTTTATGGCTGGTGAGCAATTTCAGAATAGTTCCCAATTTGCTAAAAACCAATTAACAAAACTTAGGCTATATTGCATACGTGGCTGAATCTAGCTGACAAAA
>LQNK01000296.1:131693-143345 GCA_001586405.1 Phoebis sennae | reverse complement strand
TTTTTTGTAAAAATACTAGTGGCTAAGAGATTAAAATGAAGTCATCTGAGATAGACAGGAAACTGCATTTTTTTTGTAAATAAACAACTTCTAAATGGTATTATGCGATGTATAATTAATTAATTAACAAACTGTGTAGTGAATCGCGATGGGCTAACAACGGTGACGCGAACGCTTAACAGTTGCTTATTATTTTTTTGTTTTACTTATAGGAAATGTACTCTGCATATTATATTCTTGATTGACAATGAACATGAATGATTACACCGATAAAAAATAAATTATCAGAATAATAACTTTTTGTGCAGTTTAAAACACATCGAAAATTATGATTTATAAGTATATCTAAATGCGCTAAATATAATTTCAACATGACGTTTTTGAACCTTTATTACGCCATAATAATCAAAACTCAAACTTATTTTTTGTACAATTACGGTTGATTGTGCATCGTCATTCATATCACTCATAGCTTTAATTGGTTCGAGTAAAGCTCGTAGCAATAACATGGTACTTGTGGCGTTGAATGAATGCTTTAATAATTCTTCCCATTAATAATTACGTTGACATAAATACATAGGTAATTTTTAGATTATGTTTATTATTTTGTGACGGTTAGACGACGAACGCGTAATTGTTGACACGCGAAGTTGTGACGCGTTGTCAACTTTGTACCTATTTGTTTATTTTAGTAACGGTTCTTCTCATAGCATTGATTTTGATAAAAAAGATAAAATTACACTCAAAAATGTAACACCGCTATTATCATAGTGCCTCCGAAATACAGACCAAATTGTGGACTGCATTCTAAATATGTACGTTATATTATACACGTATTTGTATAATGAAATATGCACATTTTTATGAGACGCTTATAAGACAGACAAAACGTTTATAAACCATGGTGTCGTTGTCGACCTCACCCTCGAATACAATATAAATTTAAATTCGTAGAACAGTTCTAGTGAATTTATGTATTGTACAAACATTACAATCTAGAAAAAATATAGTATTTACGACGAAGTTTTGACAATGAACAGATTTTTTACCATTCCCTATTGCAATAGAATAGAAAATAGTTTTATTTTCATGTAAACTTTTTACAAAGTACTTATTAGTTATTCAAAGTTATTACTGAAAGTTCAGTATAATTATTGTCCATCTAAATTTTAATTGAGATTCCGTATTGTTCTATTAATTTTTGTAAGTCAACGCAATATTTCACGAATCAACCGATGAATGACTTATTTTTGCGTTCCACTGAATAATGTTACAACATTCAAACTTGACCTAAATTATCAGTATCTATTTCATAAAAAGATATTTGAGAGAGTTAACTATAGGTTTTTGTTTACTTAGTTACTTATTAATCAAACAGGTGATAATTTATGACATCGATAAATAATAACTTCGTTCCGAAATGTGCAGCAGAAGTGATGTGAATTTTGAGTTTATCAATGCTGGGTTTAAAAATTCTCGTAATTCCGCGAAATTAAAACGGTCCCAAATGAACTGATGAGTTTAAAAATATATCAAGCTTTTAGTCCAAAATGCTAATAAAATATACTTTATCAACTTCCTAAACACTCCGTGAGAGCACCAACAAATTTAAATCTTAGCATCACAAAGCTTTTTCAGAAATTTTATCTTAGTTTAGCGCTAAGGTATGGAAGATCAACCGGTTTCTAACGTAATATTAAAAATCTAGAAATCGAGATGACATTTTGCTTATGGGATGGAATTTGGTTGGTTTTATTTGAGGAATATAAAATGATATTTAAATATCAACGACTTAAAATTAATAGTACTAAAAATATGCAAGAATAATTAATAAATCAATTGAAAAAAACAACTATTGCTTAGTTCTGATTGATATTCTGTCAGTTTGTTAAGTTTTTCTTACTTTTTATTTTTATAGATAGCTATTTAAAATAGCACAAAATGTTCGTACATAACTTTAAATGCAAATCCATAAAGTGCCTGTTGTTGACATAAAATGGTGTTTCAAATTAAATAAATTCTATTTAATTTAATTGCGAGTAAACAAAAATTCCTCATAACTGATTCATTATTGCTTTTGAAGTGGTTACGTTACCTTGTCGAGTGCTTGATAAAGGTTACGATACCAAAAAACCTGTCAAGTGCGAGCACGCCATCGATCGCCCGAGGGATACGAGATTTAATTACTATTCACTATTTACGTTAAACTTGACTTTAGACATCAATGTAAGAAGTGTTACTGACTAATTTATTTTTTAACGACCTTTTGCTTCATTTTATCACAAACATCAAAATTCTCAAACTGCAGGCTGTATATATAGGATTTTACTCATATTTACTAGAATAAGAACCTAACAATTATATGACAATGTTTTAAATTTAAGCATAGTCTACTGATATGAATTCATAAAATTTCATGTAGTCCCTTCGTTTATATTAGAATTTGTAATGTAATATATACGATGACCAAGTAACTCAGATTGTAGACATGGTTTTATATTTTAATGTTAGCCCCATAATACAGTATTTAATTTTAATGTACTTATGATGGTTTATTTAAAATTAGTGGCTGTCCTGAAAAGATTACGGTTACATAAATATAACAAAGTAAAACCGCGAATTGCCATTTTTATTTTTTATCACAGCTATTCTTATCGTGAGATATCAATCAATCAATGTTACAGACCTATGTCGATAAAAATGTCTCATTTTACCAAGCATGAAATGGATAAATCCCAGAATTTATAAAAATATTTTTTTCAGGTTCTTGCGGCAACACTACTGTACTATAATCGAAAATGTGGTATGAGAGCTTCAGGAGTCCTGTTCTTTTTCTGGCTCCTCTTAATATTAGCCGGATTACCACAACTAAGATCTGAAATTATGAATCACTATCAACTAGCTGACGATGAAAACGTTCAATATAACTTCGTCAGTTACATGATATACTATCCAATGATTCTTTTAATGTTCGTACTTAATTGTTTTGCTGACCTTCCGCCTAGAGATTCGCCTTATAAATACGAGAAGGTAATAAAAAATACAATGTTTATGACTAGCATCCGGGTATCTTTTATAATATTCGAAGTTTAAATCGTTTTTCTGTTTCGTAGAATCAATGCCCAGAAAGTGCGTCGGGTTTCCCCAGTCGCCTCACATTTAGCTGGTTCGATCCCCTAGCCCTTACTGGTTTTAGAAGAAGTTTAACTGAAAGCGATCTTTGGTCCCTGAATCCCGAAGACTCGTCGAAGGAAGTCGTTCCCCGATTCGATAAATTCTGGGAGAGAACTCTCAGGAAACGAGAAGCGTAAGTATATTCCACGACATAACAACAATGGCTATTCTCCAATTGCGAGTGATTCACTCGTTCGATGTCATTAGTGAAATCGAAAACGGAAGATAACACGTTGCTCGCTGAATAGCACACAATATGAGTATAATTATATAACCTTGGATACAAGTGCTTTGCTATTATTTTATTACATCACTACAATTTATATCTATGTATTTTGTACAGGGCGAACGGTCCGAAAGCGACATATAGTAAAACATCCGCGAGCGTCAACTTTAAACCAGAAAGCGAGAAAAAACCAGCATCTATTCTACCAGCTCTTTGTCTGGCGTTTGGAGGACAATTTTTGTTCGGAGCGCTACTTAAGCTCATTAACGACGTATTAATGTTCTTATCGCCGCAATTACTGAAGTGAGTCTTTGTTGGAAACGTGCTAGTCACATATTTAAATCACTTCAAATATTTATATTTCGATGCATTTGCAGACTTTTAATAGGATTTGTGGAGGGTAACGAACCGGTGTGGAAAGGTTATCTATATGCTGTTGGTTTGTTAACATGTGCGACGGCACAGACGATGCTTTTGGGGCACTACTTTACGAGAATGTACCTAGTGGGTATGAAAATAAGGACCGCTTTAACCAGTGCAATATACCGAAAATCGCTTCGCATCTCAAACGCGGCGAGGAAAGAGTCCACTGTGGGCGAAATTGTCAACCTGATGTCGGTTGATGCGCAAAGGTAAATAACGAACCTTAGCACCACTAGTCAAATAATTATGTTAGAAATTGCAACTAGTTAATCTCAAACTACACAAATTCTGCAAAGTCATGACTAGATGAAGGTAGTCATCTCTTACAATAATGTCGTTTTATTGCACAACAGAACTGAGAAGTATGTAATAACAGTAGGTATTGTTTTAGAACAAACATTATACAAAAATGTGTAACTTGGGATTAAATAATATTTGTTTTCTTAGTCTCGTTCTATATAAATTAAAATACCAAAGTATGCCTTGTATGTTTCGACACCATGACGTCTTAACCATGGTTTTTTTTAATAAACTTTTTTTATAGTATGGTCAGGATAAGCTTAATAGTTAATATTTCAGGTAGGATTAGATTTCATATAATTCTGTAATCTTATTAAGTTTCATATACCACAAATACTATTGCATGTAAAAGTCGCTCGTCGTAGACTAGAAGTTATAGGTGCAAACCTTAAAAAATAAAGTTAATACATATTCTGTAAATAATATTGTTCGTTTTTAACGTTCCGTGATGCAATAACACAATTGGATATACTACAGCTTATCTATATCAAGCTACAAAAATATAATACAATATATTTAATAGATATACCAACGTTTGTTTTTATCGATACATTTTACAAATTCATTAAGTACATTTAGACCCGGTTCCTATAAAAAACGAAACGTTATAGTATAACAGATACGAGCCGTTTTTATTAACGAGCGGTTATGATCAACCAATCGGAACCAATTTTCGGTAGTTCTGTTAACGCCAGGTTTCGGTTATGTTTATTATAGATACGCTTTAGACTTACGCCTAGTAGGATATTGTACAGTCCGCAAGTAAAACGATTCGTTTTATTTTTTATAAGAACTGGGCATTAGTTGGTTTTAAATATAACAATCAATAATTATACACTACAACTTTACTCAAAAATTTTAATTAAGCTTAAAAATAAGTACATAACTATTTTGTTTAGATTTTTGGAGTTAACGGCGTACCTCAACATGGTATGGTCGGCGCCTCTACAGATAGCCCTAGCGTTATATTTCCTTTGGGGTATTCTCGGTCCATCTGTGTTGGCGGGGCTGGCCGTAATGATCGTGCTGATACCGGTTAACGGTCTGATCGCGAGCAGGGTTAAGACGCTGCAAATAAGGCAGATGAAGTATAAGGACGAGAGGGTTAAACTGATGAACGAAGTACTTAATGGTATTAAGGTATGCTATTGATATTTTTAATCTATAATGAAAATCTGTAACCAGGCTATTTTCAGACACCAAACCAATGGTTGGTATCTTTTTCTGTTCCTCTGTTTGTATTTGCGTCAATCACGTCAAAACCACTGGTTTGAAGTCGCGTTTTTTTAAAAAACAACAATTTTTTAGACCACATAATAGAAGCGCGTAAAAGCAAGTAAAAAATAAATTTGTTTTGTGGCGGATCCCTTGAACTATGCTCCCTTCCGCGAAATAATTTTCGGAAGGGAGCATAGTTGAATACATAAGAGTTTTATTTTCGTGTTTGAGTTAATATATGATAATGCTGTTAAAAATTATTTCCCCTTACCGATTCTATTGAGACAAAAAATCCTATTGGTTTGTGTATCCAAGATACCTAAGATTTTGCAGATACTCGCGTTGTCGAAACAATTATGTTTCAAGCGATAAGGAAATAGCAGTGGACATAGGTTTATCTTTACCATATTGTTTAAACTGATCATACCGAATAAAGATATACTTATCGCACCTGCCCATCCCAAACTGAGTTGCTATTTCCAAACTTTTCAGTTTGTGAATAGAATCTTTTTTATGCGTTTAAAGTTCAATATGAAACGAAACTTATATTGTCCCTAAAACAGTTAAAACATTCCCTTCCCTTTATGGAAAAGCTATCTTGATGATACGTCCAATAACTAAAGTTTATTCGTGAATGAACAGTAATTTGTAAAATTTAAATAGCCTCACAGGATTAAATTACTGATATCAGTATCTATATACATTTATTCTATGAAAAAATGCAAAAAAATTCATTAATAGTTTGGAAAATTGTCTCTCAGTGTTAACTAGTACGTCATTACGATATCAATCGAAGTAGTGTGGAGGTACGCATAACTATTAAAATATGCCGATTTTAAAAGTCTATAGTTGTTTTGGAAATTAATGTTTTTTTTCTAGAAAGTAATACAATAAAAATTGCTTTCTATGTCCCGACTTATATATCCGTTACTACTTTTATGTTATTAATATTTCACAAATTACCCTGTAATTATAGGGGGCGGTTACCTTACCCATACCTTACATACCTTACCCATATAAATAAAACATCTCTTTCATTTATATTTCGTTGATTTTAATAAAATAGAAGGCCCGCCTTATCTGTAGAGATACATCAATATCTTATCTACACTATATGATATATGCACGTAAAATCAACTAAATACAATAAATGGGGAATAGCTGTTTACTTAAATATATTTTAATTCATGAATAAATATGGTTATCAAGTGTACTGAAGATGTATAATGGGAGCAAAAAAATATTTGTTATTCATTGATATATCAACGAATTAACCATTTATTACTACAATGGTAAAATGGTTTGATATTGCAATTACTGAGTGGACTAAATGAAATATCGCGTACAGGCAGTTTAATAAATAAATAATAAAATAGTAAACTAGCTGGTAGTTGGATTATGTGCAATTTTGTTGATCTTGATCTATATTTATTGATTTACAAACCCCTTCGCATCACAACAATCACAACAAAAGACAAGTCCTCTTAACCTAAAAAATGTTCGTTTCAGGTTTTGAAAATGTATGCTTGGGAGCCAAGCTTCGAAGAACAAATTCTAAAAATAAGAAATAAAGAAATGAATGTTCTTAAACAAACCGCATATCTTAATTCTGCTACGTCCTTTATATGGTCATGTGCACCTTTCTTGGTAAGTGAATTTTATTTTCTCGTTATATTGTAAGGAGCAAAAATAATGTTAACATGTTATAATAATATATCAATACCGTTTCTAAATGTTGCTATGTAACTATAGTTATATAATCGTTTGTTGGTTACGAGGAAAAAGCAAAAAAATATTAAGGAAAAGAGTAGTGTTTATGATTAAGTATCTTAAAAGGCTCACATTTAGGTATATTATTATTTATTACCTTAAACGTATGTCAGTCTGTTTTGAGTGGTTTCTTACTATGGATTTTTTTTAAAACCACTTCTTAGGTTAATTTATGCATAAATGATCCCCTAAAGTAGCTTATAGGATTTTAAATATAAAGGAATCGTTAATGAACATAAGCATTTTCAATTCAGCAGCATGTACTATGCTGAAAAAATATCAGATAAACGGCAAAAAAACTAATTTATAAAACTAAAATTGATGTGGATTTTAATTTAAAAGTTTAATAAATTAGTTTAGTGACGGTGTTTTTCTTTCCATTTTATAATATTTTTTATTTAAAAACGCGATATAAATATTGATTCAATAATTGCAATATAAAAATACTACCTATACATCGAGATAATCTGCTTGATAATATTATGTATTTGTATAATCGTAATCGATAAATCAGTGTATAATGGTATAAGCCGTTGATAACAAGCAATTAGATAGAGGCGGCCACTGTTGACATTTATATGACAAGAACGTGCTTAATCGATAACATGCTATTGACCTACGATTCTTCCGAACAAATGATCAATTCACAGTTGCGTTGTCCAATTTACAATATTTAGTTTCCAATTGAAAATAAGATGTGAAAACCAAACGCGCTCGCTCTCTGTGTGAATCTTATGCGCATTAAAGGCTTGATAGAATAAGGCATCTTTTCATACTATGTCATATGATGATATTGCAGAAAGCTACCATTTTTTATTCGAGTAGGTACACTATGAATGAACCATCGCACAATATATATTCACGCTATATACTGTATACGCGAAGTTTTATTCTATGGCGTCCAATGCAGCTTTGTTTATCCAACACATATATATATATATATTAAATAGCTCAAGCCTAGCTGCTGAAATTTACAAATTCATAATATGTAAAATAACTATCTATTTAAATAAAATAATGTGAATTATTTTTAATTTATAAATATTAAAACATTGCATATTTCCATTAAAAGGCATATTGTGTTCAAAGGTGCAGAAAAATGTTTTTATTTGCTGTATGGAATTGTATTCGTTAACGGGTTCTGGTAATAAGTTGTGAGTATGGAACATCGCAGAAATAACAATATTTTCAACAATGTTTAACTTTGCTATTGTGTTTGATTTTGTTGATTCAAGCACCATGGCCATCCGCTGCGTTCATTTGAATAATAGGATTTATCAATAAGTGCATCAATCGGCGGCAGTATACAAAGATCCAATGCATTTATATTGGGTAACTTGATATTAAATATTGATTGGCTTTAAATTGTTTATTTTAAATGCGAACTATTTTTCTTTAAGGTTACCTTCCTAACTTTCTTCACGTATTTGTTAACCGATCCTGAAAACCACGTTTTGACACCCGTGAGGGTATTCGTATCGATGTCCCTATTTTTCACAATGAATGTGCCGTTAGGCTTGCTACCGATCATCATAGTGTCGGCGATCGAGGTATAAATCCACGATGTCATCTGATGTGCTGAGGCTGTCAGGCTGTGGTACTTCTCATGTTGCATGCTGACCAGAGGTTCGCGCTGATATGTTCGAAATTCCAAGGTTATCTAAATTGTAATACATATCTCTAACTAAAAAATCCCCAATATTTAACGAAGCGTTGGAAGCGAACATAAAACACCAACTTATCTAAAATTTTAATTGTACGATATATTTCGAGTCATTCCAAGTTGAATGTTGCTCAGTGCGAACCGAAGGTAACACATTCTAAATCGTCGTTTGCGATGTATCAATTTCCTGTCCTATTCCTGAATTCCTTTTCTATCAGTTTTTTTTCTTATTATTGATAAAAACTAAAGTTCGACGATATACATAGATTTCATTTGTTTAAATTATAAAAATATTACAATTATTTATTCATATATTTGTATTTCAAAAATCATTGAAATGACTTAATTCAGAAGTGAAAAATAGAGATTGGAGGAATTTGCTTTAGTATTTCTTGATATTCAACAAATAAAGATACAACGTAAACGTTTAACACATCAAAGGTATTGGCCACCAAACTTTAAAAACACCATAAATGTTACAATAAATAGCATATAATAAAGTTGCTATTAAATTCAATGCAAGCCAAAATTTTATATCATGATTTTTCGTTGTATTGTCACCAAACCTAAAATATTGGCCTCAATCTCCACTTTAAACGAAGTTAGACGCCAATATAGCGTTTGTAAGCATTGAATGCGCCAAAATAAATTTAATAGCAGTGCTACTCTAACTTAAAGTAAGCTCTTATATTAACTGGTTGTGGTGCCTCAGGTATCACTGATGTCATTCGGGTGCTTTGTTCTGGTAAACGACACAGAAGTACTGGACTCTAAAAGAGCTTTTGTTGCTCTATCTCTTTTCAACATACTACGTTTTCCGCTATCCATGCTGCCTAACGTTATATCAAATGTAGTGCAAGTAAGTTATGAAGACATATTGTTTTGTACACTTCCATTAGTCGTTAGATTTAAGAATTCTATTGACACCTCGGTGGTTTGATTTTCATTACTAATCGCATGAGTTATGGATTTCTATTTTTTATGCACATATAGGACGATTGTTATAACATTATACTATTTTGTAGACTGCTGTGGGTATGAAAAGATTGAATAAATTTATGAATTGTGAAGAATTAGACGTTGAGTCCGTGGAACATGATCCGAAAGATCGTAAGTATGAAGTTAACTTTACTGACCATTATCGATCTATGCGTCCGTATAAAATTATATATATTCATTATTGAAAGCATATATGTATTAAGGCAAGTGATTATCTTAAAATAACGAAACATTTCCGTACACATTAAAATGTATATAATTTTTCTTTATCATTTTTTGTCAATCTATTAATATATTTCCAGTTTCCACATTGAGATTTCTGTCTCAATACTGCAATCTGACACCACTCGTTAAATAACTTAAGAATTAAGTTGCTATTTCAACATAATGAGGTGGTGCATCTCGATTGCCTTCGCAATAATCATTACATTTAATATTCATTTATTTAAATTTAATAAAATATGTTTGTTTACTATCGGATACTCTTAAAACAGAAGATTGTTTATTTGAATATTTAATTTAAAGATTGTATTGCAATAGCCCCATTCTTGAGGAAGGTTATGGACGGCAATGCTCTAACCGCGGAGAAACCTTTAGATACCAATTACATTTGACATTGCAATCACAAAACATGTATACTACGGGACTTCAATTTAAATGTTGTTTTCAGCGAACCCACTCTCAATAGAGAACGGTCATTTCTCATGGGGAGATGATTCTGAACCCGTACTGAAGAACATCAACATGCAAGTGCCTCGCGGTCACTTGGTGGCTGTGGTGGGCGCGGTCGGCTCGGGCAAGAGCTCTTTATTGGCTGCTTTACTGGGAGAGATGAATAAGGTGTCCGGCAGAGTTAATACTAATGGTGAGTGAATATCCTAAATTGGAACAGTACCTATTAATAGACATTGACATGCAAGCACAAAACTGGCGGGAAAAGAAGTCAAACTAACAATGCTACGCATACAGACACGTGAATCAAACGTATGACATTCGCACTCGGACTGTTCCGACGTGACTCGTGATATTGTGTCGGTGAGCGGTGTCGAAGTGTGCGTTGATCAAAAACGCTTTCTATGGAGATTGACCTACCTATTTTGTACTGCAAGTATCTCGGTTTCGGGGTTACCTACTACCTAGTTTCCGTGGTTGGCGCGTCGGAGTCGGGCAAAAGTTCCTTATTGCAGCTTTTTATATAGAGAGATAAATAAGGTTTCCGAAAAGTTAAATACTAATGGTAATTATATAGATATTAAAAGTCCTCAACTGAACAAAATATTTATAACATAACTTGCAATATGTTGTACTGAAATTTGATTTATCTATTGTTACTCATTCTCAAGAATATTTCATGACACTCCTTTGAAGTGTTAAATAGAACGGATTCACATATCCTATTTTTTTTCCTAATTAGAAAAGTGTAAAGCAAATAAGACCTATGTTAAAGAATCTTTATTAAATATATTATTTGAAATAAACTTTTATTTGTAGGTACGGTTGCGTACGTTTCCCAACAAGCGTGGATACAGAACGCAACGCTACAAGACAACATTTTGTTCGGCAAGCCACTGGATAAAAGCAAATACAACAACGTAATTAACATGTGTGCTCTCAAACCCGACTTCGATGTATTACCGGGAGGCGATCAAACGGAAATTGGTGAAAAAGGTAAACACATTTATTATTAATTATATTATTATCTACTATAATATGTCGTCATATCCTGTGTTGTTTTTATTATAAACATTACAATGCCAATGAAATACGTAAAACACCTCTTCATTAAAATATATAATAATACTGGTTTCACCCGTGACTATTTTCCGTTCCGTAGGATTTCTGGCATAAAAAGAGCCATATGTACTTTCTCGGGTTTCAA
>LQNK01000296.1:84079-127825 GCA_001586405.1 Phoebis sennae | reverse complement strand
AGGGCACGCCGCGCTGGGTTTCTTCGCTTCCTTCCGAAGCGCCCGGGAAAAGCGGCTTCCCCGTCCGCCCCAGTCGTACTGAGCCCCCTCGCCACGACAAGGCGAAACCCGTGAGGGGGACGCGTGCGAAGCCTAAGCGAAGTAGTTATTAATATCCACATATACATTCATACCATGTTTCTGGCAAGTAAGGATTATTATTATACATTAAATTATAACAGTACGCCTTACTGTTGTTCACCAAAATGTGTAGAAACCATGACGACAAATATGGTACTTACTCGTCAGCAGTACATTCAAGTTACTTACACTTGGTACACGACGGCCGTATTTAATAACATTCCATCGCCGTTCATTTCGAATTCCATCTCGTAATTTATGTGCAAAACATAGCTAATGAAAATATAACAAATTCCCGGAGCTAATACTTAACAGGTGGTTTATCGTTCCATAATTTTAATAATCGTAAGATTATCAAATAATCAATAAAAATCAAATGTCACTTTTATCATATTAATATGATGATCGTGAATTATTATATTAAAATTGTAAATACTATTCGATAAGATAAGATTTTAATGAAAACGTGTTTCTATATACGGAAGTGTATTGATAAACGATAAAGGATGAGTCGATTGCATCATACTTCGAAACGAAAACGTAATCTTTGTTTGAATTGTACGTCTAGTAGAATCAATTACTATCATTATCTTTTGATATTTAAATATAATTATTGTCAATTTTATATAACATACTTTTTGGTGTATCATTTTTAATTCTTAATGAATATAAAATCGGATGAACACTTTTAAATCAAAACCTGTGTACATTAATTCTGGAATTTGGCCTGATCTACAATTTAATTATCCTAACCCAGGTGGTTCCCCATCTTTTCAATCCGCGACGCACTCACGAGGCTAGTTGTTGTTAATGGTAATGAATGATTGACGCAATGTTAAGACGCCCTAGTGTCAGCAAGGAGTGGGTTCTAGTTTACATTAGGATTAAGGACACAGATAATGGAGACGCATCAATGGGGGGAGGGCAAGAAATGAAATCGTCTCAACGCACAAGGGCGTCGAGACACACAGTCTGGGAACCTCTGTCCTAACCATTTTATTAAGCCATTTTTGGAGTACAAATTGGGGGAGGCCCTCACTCGTAGTCTTAACCTATAGAATCTTGCTTTATTCCACAGGTGATCGGGCCCTCAGGTTTATTAAAGGACAAAACTCGCGTATGGGTAACGCACAACGTGTCGTATCTCGCGCAGACAGACCTCGTGGTCGTGCTTCGTGACGGGGAGGTGTCGGAAGTGGGCACGTACCAGCAGCTGCTGGAGAAGAAGGGAGCCTTCGCCGAGTTCTTGCTCCATCACCTGAGTGACGCTGAACGAACCTCGCCTGAAGGTAACTAACTATTGCATATTACTCGCTTCGAGCTAGCTTTTTTCAAGTATCGAGAAAGGTGAACTGTGTTACTCCAAATTTGACGCAAGCGAAGGGTAAAAACTAGTCTCTTCATATACAAGGTTTTCTTATATTACATTATATATTAATTTGTAGATGTGACTATTCTATTCTATAGACTCGCTTATTAAAATTTTTAATAACAACTATACTCTAAAATCTTTATAAACATACAATTTATGTACACTTAGCAAAACGCAATTAATGTAAATATTAACAACTGTAAGGTTTAAGCAAGGATTTATAATTTTTTTGGGAAAGTAGGTCGTAAGATGTCAAGATAAAATGTTGTATTTTAATTTACATTCATATAAATAGATAACAGAATAATCAAATACTCCTTCATTTTAAAAGCTATCAATACTGTTGTTGTGTATAATAGTACAATAATACTGCATATATCATTCGGTTTCCGATAAACTGTGCCATCTGTTTATGTAGAGTATGTTTGTCAGGTTGTGAAAATCAGGCCAAATCCTAAACAATATGGAATATCAAAAAAATTTGAAAGATTTGACGAAAATTTTTTGTAAGATTATTAAAAAAAGTAATGTCCTCAACCCATAGTCAAAACGCTTTTGTGTACTTTTATGGCACGGCGGCGAAAAATTGCTGTATAGTTTTTATGCGATTATTTACCAATATAGAATAAACTCACCAAAGTTTTATAAATATTTATCTTTGAACTACTAAATAACTGTTTTATTATTCCTAATATTCACCAAATAATCATATTTTTTCAGAATTAGATGAAATCAAACAAGACTTGGAAAGCAAACTGGGTACTGAGTTCCAAAACAAACTACAGAGAGCCCGCTCGCTCTCCGAAAGCACATCCGAATCTGAACTACCGGCTGCAGGTAACATTTTAATCCTTTGGTAAAGTATATGCTCCGTAAAACAAACTGTAATATTGTTCTATTCTATAAAATCATTAACATAAATTTCATAAATTTAATTTTTAAATAAGGCCTTGTTTCATTTTAATTTTTATTCTGCTACATTTGAGATTTCATCTTATTACTGCCACAGCAAGTACAATTTAATGGTAGCTTTTTAAAAAATCATAGACGACATGAAAATAACTCTACTATGACATAACTTTCTTTATGTTTGAGTTCTTAAGTTTTTTTTTTTTAAGTTAGTAATTTTTTGTCAGGAGATCGAAGTGGCAGTGTAAAGCGGAAGACTCCTGACGGCACTCCGGCGAACGATATCAAGGAAAAGAACAAACTTATTGAAGCCGAAAAGACTGAAACGGGCAGCGTGAGTATATAAGAAAAAGTTATCTATAAACTTCGCAGTCTCTCTCGCGTAGTATCGCAAGTATAATATTAAGTAATTTATTTATAGAAGACGTTATTTATATTCAATTGTCGAGATAACTAAATTTATATTATAAAAATAATACATAATAAGTTGTGTCCGTGCCGTTTCACTCAACGAAATTTTACATAAACGAAATAATACAATATTAGCGTATTTTAATGTGTTTTATTTTTGTAAAAATTTATATTTTAAACAATACCCTCACAAGTTTCACACTAGATATACTTTTATACTCGTTTCTTTATGAAAAAGGCACTTCACTTGGATAGACCGGTACTAAATTATAAAATTAACTGGAAATATAAATAAGGTCTTTGGTTCAATTACAAATAAATAAATAATAATATTGACGACCCGATTGGCGCAGTGGATACAGCAATGATCTATTGCTGCGCTGGGTGTGGGTTAGATCCCCACGATTAGAAAATGATTATGTGATGAACATTGTAATTATCTATTGTCTGGATGTTAATTTATCTATAGTATTTATCTATTTACAAAAAAAAAGTATATTTAAGTATCAGTATCATTTAACTAGTTTCCATAGTTTAGTTTGGGACTAGATGGCGTTGTGTTAAACGTCCAGGAATATTTATTATTATTTATATACAATGTATGTGTATCCAGGTGAAATGGGCGGTGTACAAGCACTACCTGACGAGCGTGGGCGTGTTCGCGTCGGTGGTGACGATCGTCATGAACCTCGTGCTGCAGCTGTTCCAGGTCGGCTCCAACTACTGGCTCGCGCAGTGGTCCAACGACGATGATATGGTATGCTCGTTTTGTTCTCACTCATTTTAAACTAGCTTCGCTCGCATTAAATATCGATAGAAGGAGGCCTATCTGTGCAAAATTCGTTCAGTGGTCGCAGCGTGATTGACGCAGAAAACGCAAACATCCAAAGTTTCTCATTAAAACCATTCATAGGATTGATTTACGAAAGTCATACAAATTGTAGAAGTAAGTTTCGTATTTATTTTTGTTTCAATTCTGTTATGGATGAAACATTTGGATGTTCTTGTGTCGTCTATGTATCAATTGCCCATAATCACTGCAATACGATTAATACAGTTTCTTATGAATCAGAATGAAAAACAATGTCCTATTATGTATTATGTAGTTTCTTTAAACAAGAATGAAGGAAGATAACTAAAGGCTTATCCAATTCAATGTTTTGAATTACTTATTTGATACATAATTATATATATTAATATAAATGATTTTCAATGACATTTTCCTAGTCTCATGAATTTAACTGTATTTTATCCAAAGCTGGTGAACGGAACGGTAAATAAAAGCAGAAGAGATCTGTACCTCGGCGTGTACGGCGGCCTCGGCATCGGACAAGGTAAGTGTCTGATGCGTGACAATAACACTGACAAAGGTTGAGGGTTGACGGAGAATGTATTCAAATATTTCGAGACTCCTTATTATAACGATTAAATATTTAAAATGGACAGTTATCCATCATTACATACGTTATCCTTATGATTAATATCCACATTACAATAGGCTCCAAACTAGGTAAAACCTGCGTCTTGGAAGCCTTCAGAAATGTCATATAAGATTTAGATCTTATATGACATTTCTGAAGGCGTAAGTGGAGGTTAGAAGTAATGACGTAAACAAAAATACATTGGGCAGTGAGATATATCACAGCAAGGCAAAAGCAATAACCTAAATTTGCGACTTAAGGACTTTTGTGCAGAGGAAACAACTGATGTATTCTTATAGTCGTATAATCTCGACATCTTTTGATTATTATTGCGTTTAGGTTACATTTTGAGAAATTAAATTCTTCATCCCATATTTGATCTTATATATAACTAGCTTTCCGCCCGCAGCTTCGCACGCGTGGGCTACTGATTTCTGTATTTTTAGAGGAGCACAACAAAAGGTTAAAAAAATTACGATCGCAGGACCAGTGATATATGCGCGTGTCTATAGTTTTTTTTAATAATTTTCTATGGAAATAGGTTTGACCAAAATCTCACAGAGCGCGCGCCTCTTTAAAAATACAGAAAATAAAAGTCCACGCGAGCGAAGCCGCGGGCAGAGAGTTAGTTATTTTTTGAAGGTTTTTGAGATTTCATTGAGTGTTTTAACGTCTTAATCTATAAGTTAAGAGTATAAAAAAGCATGTCCGCAACTCAACCAAAATCTCACATTGTCACGTGGTATGACATTTTCACGAATTTAGTAGCGTATATCTCAAAAAATATTTACTCAAGCAAAAAACGCATTTAGAAACCTCTATTTCATTTTCAAAGACCTATCCAATGACATCTCATTTAATGATGTACTCGTATATTTATTTCTTTACCCTCCATTTACATGTATGGGAAGCCACCCCTAAATATATGTTTTTTTAAATAAAATGTAGCCTATAATTTGCACCTAATCATGATCTATCAACATGTGAAAATTTATCAAAATCTGCCTGGTGGTTATTGCGTGATTGACGAACATACAAACAGATAAACAGACAAACAGAAAAAAAAATTAACCATAGTTTTGGTATCTATAGAACATACATATTGCATACCAATTGCTCTTTTTGAAAATTATTCAATGTACAGAAATGGTTCGGTTACTGTTTTATTATATGTATAGATTCTGACAAATTCTTCACCGAATTTAATGAAAATAACCGGACCAACAGTCACCCGAGTTAATGATTTAAATCTATAATACTTATATGGTTAAGATTCTTTCGAACGTATATAAATAGCTACATTTGAATACTTTCTCAAAGGGTTTGAAGCTTTTAATAATAGCACGTTTAAATACTAATTAACGGACAAGGTATACTTATAATATATTGATAATGAATACATTGTTTACACCTATTTTATCTCTTATTGTTTACAGTAACTTCATCTTTATTACTCTTTCTTCATTTAACTGTCTGAAAGTGTCGCCGGCATATAAATCATTGCATGGATAATATTTTCAGAGTCGTTAATGCATGGAAATAAACGAGTTTGATTCATTTTTCTTCCTCTTTGTTCAATTTGCATGTTTATTTATTACTATGTTTAAAATTCGATAATAATTAATACGCATAGCTCCTGTAAACTAATTGTATAATAAATTTTAAGGGCCTGACTAGTAAACGTCTAGAATATGTGATAAATAAAAGTCGTACTATCTATTTATGTGATGTCAGTATCTTTTCTTTTAAATGACAACGATATCTTTAATTGGGAATTTGTTTATGAAGGATATAATATCACTTTTTTTTACTAAAAACATATTAAAAAGACCAATGCAAGACCTTCAGCTGTCCGCTCACGCATACTCAATACATTATACGTAATAATACCACCTGAGTCTCTTGTAATTTACACAATATAACACTGACCGTATGTTAAACACATGCATAAATGCAATTTTGCAACAAGAAATTAAATTCATAGCACGATACATGAAGACAAAACACTACCCACATACTTGCACATTACTGATCTAGAGGATATTTATAAAGGTTTCGGGTTCAAATCCCGAGTCGAGCAAAAAAAAATGATAGAAAATGGGAGAATGTATCTACAGTAAAAAAAAGATGGCGCTGACACTTCACCGTACTACGGGAAGCTACACTGGGCTAAAGAACTAATTTAGGTTTCGGGTTCGAATCCCGAGTCGTAACGAAGCGATTGATAATGAGTCTACAAGGATCAAGGTAGTGCCGACACGCCATCGTACTACGGGGAGCGTTCACTGGGCTAGAGAAGTAGGGGGGACATGCGTATTATGCGGCGAGCTGAAGGTTCGGTGTGTGCCAGTGGTGTCGGTGTCGGTGTCGTCGCTGGCGCTGTACCTGGGCACGCTGGTGGCGGCGCGCACGTTGCACGCGCAGCTGCTGGCGGGCGTGCTGCGGGCGCCGTCCATCGGCTTCTTCGACTGCACGCCCACGGGCCGCCTGCTCAACCGCTTCAGCAAGGACGTGGACGTGCTGGACAACGTGCTGCCCATGACGCTCAGGGGCTGGACGGCCTGCTTCTTTGCGGTACGCGCACGGTGGACTGTTCGACTCGAATTAAACGCGTCGGCGGATTTAAAGACTCGCTTTTGATTGATTTTGTTATTATATATGTTACATAGCTAGCGTTTCATTTGTTTACAGGACATTCAGAACATGTACCTAAACACGTAAAAAAATAGTAAAAAGGGTCGGCGAGGCTTTGTTAATTTAATATGGTTTATTTATTTAGCGTTTTTTTGCCGGCATTTTTTTTCACCGCAGTAGCCGACCATTCTCATTATTTTTTACGTGTTAAGGAACATGTTCAGAATGTCCTATTGACGAATGAAACGTTAACTTTGTAACACCTTATATTTTTCGGGTTCTAGATAAATTCAATATATATGTAATACTGATTCATGGATACGTATTAGTTTGAAGATCAGCAGTGATGCATCAGAACGTAATTGCCCATTCATATATTAAGATATCATTACGACAAAATATGCGTGCATACAAAATATCTAATAATGATATCTTGAAAAAATTCTGAAACAAGCGAAAGTAGCATTTACACATACAATATTAAACCAGCTTTAAATCCGCTGTGTCTTTAATCTCAAATTAATATTTTACGAGTCAAGTGAAATACAAGAATGCGAAATTATTTTTTAAATGGTTCCTAACAGGGGGAATTTTATTAATTCAACTTTAGGAAAATAGGTGAAAACAGATATTGAAAAAACTGTCCTAAAAGTTAGAAAAGTTAATTTATGCAAGCATAGGACTGTCGTTTGGTAACAATGATATGTTTTGTTTATACTTTACCATTTAATAATTTAACAACTAGTATTTTTACAGATATTTTCAGCATTCAGGACTACCAAACTTGGGATCAGTTTATAAAATTAACACTTTTTAACTTTTTTTAGTAGTTAGTAGAAGTTCCTTTTCAACTAATTAACTGACACCTCGCAACCTCTCTTACACACTATAAATCTTATTTCTGAACTGTACGTGTTTTGCTTCTAGATGCAACGCTATTTCTCAATGTAGTGCATGCGTATTTATATTATACACAATACAATTCAATAGTTTTACATTAGTTTTGCACATAGTGGCCACCGAATCATGTAGTGCTGCAAGCGTCGTTTCTCAGATCTTCCAAAATTTATTCTGTAAATAGATAGACAGGTCGTAAAAAATGTATTCATTTGAAGGTTAAACATAGAATTAAAGAACGGATTTCATAAAAGGACGTTTTTGCAGCTATATCGTCAATTTTCGCGGATTTAATGCCATATTTGGCATGTTGGCGGGCGTCAAAGATCTTGCACGAGCTTTTGTTAAGGAATATATTAAAGGCCCCTTTGCAAACCTTCGAAGTAACGCCTATTGGTCGGATTCTGTCTAGATTCTCTAAAGACGTAGATGTCGTGGACACTTCGCTACCGTCGCAACTCTCCGACGTGATGTATTGCACATTTGAGGTAAAGTTGGACAATTATGCTTTTGGTTTTACATATTGGCAATCACAGTTTTATCAGTTGGCAAATTGAGCGTATGATAGTCTATGAAATTAACAGTAATTTTCTGCTAACTTGTTAATGTTATGCGAATTTAAATTGATTATAAAATTATGAACTTTTTTTTAATACTGAATTATTATAAATAATGAATACGTACTGAGGGAGGGAGACATTCAACAGTGTATGCTGGTATTAAATAGGGTAAATTATGCGAATAGTACAAAATTAAAATAATGTATTTTACCAAGTAATCCTTTATTGAACTCCTCGATTCTTTCTTACCTTCGACGAGTCTCTGATTTGCCAACTGACCAAAGGAATTTGTCTGTGTAGTTTGTTGTTGGGTTTAACTTCGTTTTGGGTTTTGTTTAATTTTTTATTAATCGTATATTTTTTTCTCATGGAATCATTTTAATAGGTTTTCAAAAAACTTTTAGGAGGACATATTCATACAGTTCAGATTCAAGCATTTTTCCGAAGGTTTACTTTAAATTTCCGCACACGCACACATCGCTTCCTGCAATGTTTTGTTTGTTTATTTTGTTTCATTGTTTGTGTAGCTTTTTACAATTATGTGTTTATATCACTTACAGTTTCCTTACTTCCGAATTATTTCATATAAACTGATCCCAACAACGGCGGAGTGTAGGGATATATGTATTACGAAAGTTTAATTTTTATTTACTAGTGTGAATTATTATATTTATTAACAAGTCTCTAACACATATCGCTGTGCCAAAATTTATATATTAAAAAAGGGCATTCAAGAATTATTTATAGTAATATTTGTTTATTATAAATCACGGGGGTGCTACATATTTTTTAAATTATGATTTTTCTGTATTTAACAAGTTGAATAAGAGAAATATTTGTTTGCACAATTTGAAATATTTTATGCACAATATTGATGGTTTTATATATTGAAGGTTACATGCACAATTTTAACGTGCAAATTTATTTCTGTACTGCAAACAGATTTTTGGATTTGCGCATATTGTGACTAAGCTTGGTGATATTTATTATCCTCATTAGGAAAGGATATGTTAAACATTATTTTTTATCTGTACGCAGGTCTTGGGCACATTATTTGTGATAAGTTATTCAACACCAATATTCATGGCGATAATTCTGCCCATCGGAGTCGTATATTACGTCATACAGAGATTCTACGTAGCTTCGTCCCGACAACTTAAGAGGCTGGAATCAGTTTCTCGGTCGCCTATCTATTCACACTTCGGAGAAAGTATCACTGGTGCTTCTACCATTCGAGCTTATGGAGTTACTGAAAGGTAAACATATGACGTTTTAATCCGTTTTATTGACTGTGGGCAGCAATGTTCAGTAAGACTTACTCTTGATATTTAAAAAAAAAGAGCCGATGAATCTGAATTCACCCCAAAGACTTTTTTTTTCTTCAGCGCTCAAACTTTGTACTAATCTTCTCTTTCATTTCGATTGTCTCATAAATATGTGTACGAAGCAAAGCCCGTTCCTTCTCCTGTTTTGACTCACTATAACCATGGTTGAATAACCTAGGAGAATTCCTAAAACAGGTTCATAGAAGAGTCTGAACGCGGCGTGGACTACAATCAGCTGTGCTATTACCCGAGCTGCATAGCGAACAGGTGGCTGGCGATCCGGCTGGAGATGATCGGCAACCTGATCATCTTCTTCTCCGCGCTGTTCGCTGTGCTCGGAAGAGACACCATCAATCCCGGGCTCGTGGGATTATCCGTCAGTTACGCGTTGCAGGTAAACTTATTTGAAGTTTTAATGTGTTGAAAATAGTTGTAAATACAAAATGCATATTATTATATTATATTTTGGTCCTTGGTTCAGGAGATACACTCAGTATAAATTTCTTAACAAATTTGTATAAATTTCGAAGAATTGGGCACAGATTTTGACTTAATAAATTATTATTTATTATTATTCATTATTATTATTATTAATACTTTAATTTTTGTTTCAGATCACTCAAACTCTGAACTGGCTGGTAAGAATGACGTCAGATGTAGAAACGAATATTGTCGCCGTCGAAAGGATAAAGGAATACGCCGAAACTACACAGGTAAAATTTTAAAGATATAATATTGAAAAAACCGTCTTATTATTTCTCTTTAATTATATTTTTTTTTTGTCTTGTCCATATTACGTGTCTCTAATCACAGCCAAGGAATACTCACCTTAGTAATTATAAAGTCGTCGTATATGTATATGGAAAAATGCGCAATTAAAAATCGCTATTGTATTCACCGTCGAAACGTTTTTGGAAACAATGGAGTCTATCACGATGCGTTAAGCCTCGTTTTTCCAAAAAGAACATAAAAATTTGTGAAAAAAGGTCCACACGACACAATAGTGAAACCTGTATTGGGACAGGAAGCGGCGTGGACGGTGGGCAACGGGCCCGGCTCGACGTGGCCGGAGACGGGCGCGCTGCAGCTGGAGCGGCTGACGCTGTGCTACCGCGCGGGCGAGCCCGTGCTGCGCGAGCTCACGTGCGCCGTGGCGCCGCGCGAGAAGCTCGGCATCGTCGGCCGCACCGGCGCCGGCAAGTCCACGCTCACGCTCGGCCTCTTCCGGTAATCGTCATACACAGTACACACACGCCACAGTACATCACACAAAAGATAAAGCAATATATATAATTTTTAATGCATGGGCTCCCTAAAGAGTGAGAATACGATACGATATACCATGTTACACAAATATGAAACGTTTCAATTAAATATAAAATAATATTGAAGTACGGGCTACAGAGCCGGCCTTGAGGGAACCTTTCACCTTTAACCTTTCAACTACCCTCATTTCGCCTGTATTTGTTATGACTAAACTGTGATTTGTTGTCAACCAACTACTTTTATTGGCCAGTTGCGTAGAATAACAGTACCTTTATATTACGTTAAACCTTATTTTTCCCCAGGTGAGCTATCTAAGCTTGCCCTTCCTCGGGTTTCAAACAAACTCTGTTGATTTTCAAAATTTCATCAAAAAAAATTATATCTTTCCTTTTTAAAATATTAGTTTAGATTAGCCTCATATTAATTGCTAACAAAATAATATCAAATTGTATTCCGCAGCATAGTGGAGCCATCTAGCGGCAAGATCCTGATCGACGGTATCGACATATCGACGATCGGGCTGCACCAGCTGCGCTCGCGCATCACCATCATCCCGCAGGACCCCGTGCTGTTCTCGGGCACGCTGCGGATGAACCTGGATCCGTTCGGTGCCTTCTCTGATGATGACATCTGGAGGTCCTTGGAGCATGCGCATCTGAAGGCTTTCGTACAAGGTATGCACGATAATTATGTAAATATGGGGCTAGAAGTTAAATCGTCTTAAATTCAATATTACGTTAAATTACATTTTTCAATAATATCTTAAAAATCTTACTTCATCCCTGCTAATGGCTAATTTTGTTTTAGAATTTTATATTGTTGTGTTAAATAATATTTGACTTAATAAGCAACATAATAAAGAAAAAAAGAACTTCACTTAGTCAAAGTTTTTATTTTACAAATCGGCTTCGGGGTGCTTTTAGGACGTCACATGCGTAAATTTTTATTACCACTTAATTAAAAAAATATATACATGCCACAGATTTCTAGTGGATCGGCGAACGAATACTATTTTTTAAATAATATTTGTTTATATCGAATAGGCTCCAAAAATACTAGACCGATTTGGATTAAATTTTCATTCTGAAAATTCTACGGGTAAGAGACATATAGGGGGTGAAACCGTGGTGCTCAGCCAGGATCGGATAATAATCGTATTCATGTTCAGGTCTGCCGTCGGGCCTGCTGCACGAGGTGTCGGAGGGCGGCGAGAACCTGTCCGTGGGGCAGCGCCAGCTCGTGTGCCTGGCCCGGGCTCTGCTGCGCAAGACGCCGCTGCTGGTGCTGGACGAGGCCACCGCCGCCGTCGACCTGGAGACCGACGAGCTTATACAGGTACACCTACTAACGAACGGCCCCTGAAATTGACTTGTGAAATTTAATCATACTACATTATTAATTGCTAGTTATCTATGATGTATACACCAATTACCAATTAAAAAGAAAAAACTTATAATACTATTACAATACATTTTTTTATATATTTTTATATATACAAGATATACATTTTTCGATTTAAATAAGTTTTTATGTGTACACTGTTAGTATAACTAAAAAATAAATAAATAAATTGCTTTTTGAATGATTTTAAACGCTTAAAAATGGAAAGAAATTTTATTTGAATATGGAAAGAACTTGGCTAAAGTGAACACAAGAAAATACTATTAATCATATTAATTATACATAGCGTTGGGTATGCCTCCTGCTTACCATTAATAAAATGGATATTTAGTACTTTAAAACTTATAATGGAACAATTCACAAATTTTGCGTTTATAACCGTTGCAGAAGCGCAGTGTGAAAACTCTCCATTATTAATCTACATAATTGTTCATACATAAATGTTGAACATAATTGTTCTTCAGAACAGTTCAAATGAATGGAAAGCATAAATTCTCTTTGCAACACACGGACTCGGTTGCTTACACAAGAACGATTATTGGACGTTGATACATGGAAATTGTTACTTGGTTAACAGTAATTTATAAATTACTAGCGACCCGCCCCGGCTTCGCACGGGTGCAATGCTGATAAAAACCTTCCTCATGAGTTACTCTATCTATTAAAAAAAACCGCATCAAAATCCGTTGCGTAGTTTTAAAGATTTGAGCGTTCATAGGGACATACAACATGACACATGACAGAAAAAGCGACTTTGTTTTATACTATGTAGTGATGTATTTCATATTAATTTTAAATGTTTACAAAAAACTCACCTAAAATAACCTTAAACAATAAATGTTTAAAAATAAATGATGAATCTTACATAACTATCTTGGTTTTTCAGAAAACAATTCGTTCCGAGTTCGCGTCGTGCACAGTGCTGACGATCGCGCACCGCCTCAACACCATTATGGACTCCACCCGAGTGATGGTGCTCGACAAGGGCCACCTCGTGGAGTACGCGCCTCCCGAACAGCTCCTCCAGGACAAGAACTCCATATTCTACAGCATGGCTAAAGATGCCGGTCTCGTCAATTAATATGTTCACTAGCGTACATCTCCCGTTACCGTAGGACATTCATTATAAAAACTATCCTATGTCCATTCTCGGATTTCAAAGAATCTTTGTACAGAATTGCATCCAAATCGGTCCAGTAGTTTCGATGCCAATCCAAACAAACAAAAAATCAAACGTTTCCTCTTTACAATATTAGTATAGATTATAAACGTTCACTTTTTAAGACGGCAATAAATTGTACAATAGTGGTAATCTCGCCTCTCATAGTTTGTAATGTCACATTGACTCGATACAATGTAGTAATTTTTGTTATAATTAATAGTGTTCACATGTGGAACTACACGCGACTATTTAATAATTTACTATGGGGACCTGTTTCATATTCTTCCATTAAGTAAACATTTTGAAGTGTTGGTTGTTTTATTACAATTATTACTAACGATTTTATATTCGAGTATCTAGTTAGTAACATAGTTGAACATAATGCGTAAGTATGATATGTAATTTATTATTCTTTAATCATTATTTTCTGCATATAATAAAATATAATTTTCATTTCACTGCGTTATAGATTTAATTTTAAAATTAAATCTACATGCTTTACAATATATGATACTTAATACCTAAGAGTACTTAAATATATTACGAATATTGTTTTATGTGTTTTTCTTCGAATTAATATTACATATCAAACTTATTCATGTATGCCTTCAATAACTGCATCTTAAGATTAGATTATACTTAAATAATATGACTTAAAGCAATAACACTTTTCTGTAGGAAGACTGAATTAAACTTTTACTCTATCACAGTCACAACTGGTTAATATGAGAGATGTATGAAATATAACGGTCAGAACCTGCATATGGTACAATACAGAAATAATTCTATCCAATGTACATAAGACCAGACCAATGCAACATCTCCGTTTATTTATTTTTATATTTAATATTATATAATATTGTGTGCGTTGAAATGTAATTTAAATGGCAGCGATACGTAGTTACCACTAAGCCGCCCTTTACTTAATTTTATAACGATACTTGAATATTTATTTATATAATGTTGCATTATTGTTATATTCTGATAAGTGTACAAACGAACAGTTTGTTTGATACTTAATTTTAGTATAACGGTCAGTATCCACTAACGGGGTAGAGATATTGGTAAAGGGAATGATAAGATTTCATATTTTTTTCAAAATCAAACGAAATCTTGTCGAATATATCTCTCTTCGATTTAGAGAATACGTATTAATTAGTTTTAGTTTGTACTAATATTTGTAGCAGCTACCAACTGCCTCAATGTCGTCTCAGATCCGTTACGTCTCGAATATTACTGCAGTAATTAAAATATGTATTTCTATTCTAAATGATTAATCATAACAAAATTTTGACATAACTGTCATGACTGACAAAATTAACATTTTCAACAGTTTTCAATCGCTTAGAATAAAAATTATTAATTACTCGATTTGAACATCACTTGTACCTTTATTATATTATCATTTATCATTGGATCGGATTTATCATCGGATCTTGGACGACAATCTGTGTATATAATAAGTAGTTTTAATTTTTTTACAAATGTCATTGCATTTTAAATACTGTAGAATATATGTTTAAGGTTACTAACTGGTGCAATTTGAATATTTGCTTTTAAATTTTAAAATATACAGTTAGTCTGATTAAAAAACAGTCTTACTGTATGTATATACTATAAAAATAGGTTTTGTTAATCATAAAACTCTTGGTATATATTTAAACGCCATTTTTTAATCATGACTAGAACTTAAATGATCCTAACATTAAACAGTACTTATTTGATAATAACTAAGAAAGATTTGCTCACATTGTGTCAACTAATATCCTTCAAAAATATCACTATTATTCAATTTCATATATAATTTTTAAATAGAATGTTATCTATTAACGGATATAAATTTTGACAGATTGTATAAGTTTTTTTTAATATACTATTTACAGCAAAAAAACTTTAGTTTCAAACAACACAATGTAATTTAAAGTTATTTTATAAAACGTCACTCACACAATTGAAATAAAATAATTATCATTGTGTGAAGCTGCAAACTTCAAAATTATTGGTAATACATTCCAATAGATTTTGAGTCATAATCACATATTATTACATATTGCAATAAAAAGTCAGTCCATCATTTTGTATTCAAATACTAAACCTAATCAAAAACGTTTTGTTTTAAACGCCTTGGCTTTATCATCACATAGGTCTAAAAATGTAGGTTTAATACAATATCACAAAACTACGACGACACTAGATAACCAAATCTTTAAATGTTCCCGCTTAAAATCATCTAAAAAGAATCATTTGTAACCTAACAAAATAATCGTAGATTGGTTGTTTTGTGTCATTATTTTAAAGACAGCAATATTTGTGTTATATTAATACTGCCTTTACACTCTTTAGTATACAAAACTTACTCTTCACTTGCTATTATCAAATTAAACTTAGTCGCAACGCGTGCAACGTTTTTCAAAATTAAAAATTACAAATTTTTATTTAGAATTAATGCGTGTTTATTTGTCATGTTATCTAAAATTAAGTGTATTATCCACTACAATTTACACAATATTCAAAGTAAATATAACTATGTCATCCTACAATAAATTTAATATATTTTCATATTTCGTTATGTTTACCCCAAAATATATTACTGTTAAAATGTTTTAGCAACATATATTTCTAAGCATTACGGAATGCAACCACTTACTGGAATTAAATAATATCATGAAACAGCAGCTAAGCAATAAAGTGCCTAAAGAATACCACTTATGAGTCCTTAGATATAATGAATGTGTTATTAAGTTGTTATAAACCAGTTATAAAATAATGTGTAGAAAAGTATGATATATCGTCACAAAACATGTAATCAGTGCCTATAATTGTTTAATATCATAGTATATTATAGATTTTTAAAATACTCTTGCCAGGAAAGAGGTGTATGTGCTTAATATTTTCATTAACTTTTCTTTTGTTGGTTTGAGTACTAATCTTAGTCATTATATGTACCTACAAAATAATTTAAAGTGGCTGCGCGTGAAACTAAAGTTGTATTGTGATCCATAATTTTATCTATAATATACAAAAAACAGTAAGTAATTGGGACCCGTGTGACATCATGGTAACATTTAATTGACTAAGGTTAGTCGAGCCTCAATGCAATGTGCTTAAAACAATTTAACGAGTATAATACGAGCTTTATAAATGTGTCCGTGTACGAATTTTCATCTGCGATATTGGATTAGATATTCTCTAAGTTTAATAGAAGCCAAGCATGATAGGTTTAACCTGATGGTTTTAATCTTACATGCAAAACCAACAAGAAAGCCCCTAGCGTGCATGTGATAAAACTGTACAGGCCTGCATAATATGAGGCCTCCTTGGTTTTACATACGGGGTCAAAACCATCGTGCAAATCCTGACATGTTAGGCCTTCATAAAACATGTTTGTTTTATTTCAAGCAATACATTGACACATATAGTAGCAACTGAAAATTCTATCACAGGTATGGTGATAATATGTATCACCTGTCTGCACTGAAAGAATGTTTAAAATGCACTCAAATTTTATGTCCTTCAATGTAAATTTTCTATTATCTTCAAAACTCTTTTAAAATATTAAATACACTTTTTGTATCGTGTATTGAAAACTTTTTTTATAATGGTTTCCTATTTGCTTTTGTTACGATTAATGGATAAAACAATATTTGTCTAATACAGGAATAAAGCAGAAATAATATTTGTATTTATGATGATTTTTATTTATTGGCTTTAATGAATTGTTCCACTGCATGCACCAAAACCAATGCTATTCTTTCAGAGACAAATGTTCCTGGAATATAAATCTTCACGAGTAACTTACACACCATGCGTAATTTAAATGTAATAATTTAATATATCGTTATTAACCCGTAAATGAAAGAAAAATATTCGGCTGCTATTATAATAGAGTATAATATACCTATTTCAATTATCACTGTGGCATCTGCTTGGTAACTTAGTAAAATACAGAGATAAAAAATTTGTAATATGTGCACGTACGGGCCCCGATTTATAAATGCGAATCCGATTGAAGGGTATCGAAAATCGGAACAAGATTCATACAATTTCGACGAAATCCGCAGATCCGAATCGGATTTCTGAATCAGTACACTGCGTATTTTTTATGTGTTGGATCCCAGATTTTAAGTTATTGTATGAAAATAGATCATACGTTACATATAAAATGATAACGTATACTATTTTAATCTTGAATATTTTCACTCAAGATCTTTGATTTTATTAATAACTAGCTTTCTGCCCGCGGCTTCGCACGCGTGGGCTACTAATTTCTGTATTTTTTATAGGCGCACAACAAAAGTTTAAAAAAATTATGGTCGCAGGACCGGATTAACTGCCTCGTTGGTCTAGTGGTTGCATCTTTGATCGAGGGGTCCCGGGTTCGATTCCCGGGTGGGGCCAAAAAAAATGCTATTAGGATTTTACTATCTGCACTATAATATCTCCTGCGCAGCTGGCTAGTCTCTGTTGAGATTGGCCACCATGGCCGAAATCGGTCTGGGAAGCTATTATTATTATTATATATGCGCCTGTCTTTTTTATTATTTTCTGTGGAAATAGGTTTGACCAAAATTTCTAATTGCGCGCGCTTCTTCAAAATACAGAAAATTATAGTCCACGCGAGCGGAGAGTTAGTTATTTTTCGAAGCCGCGGGCGGAGAGTTAGTTATTTTTTTAAGGTTTTTGAGAATTTATTGAGTGTTTTAACGTCTTAATCTATACGTTAAGAGTATAAAAAGGCATGTTCACAACTTAACCAAAAGTCTCACATTGTCACGTGGTATGACATTTTCATGACTTTAGAAGCGTATATCTCAAAAAATATTTATTTCAGTAAAAAACGCATTTAGAAAACTCTATTTCATTTTTTAAGACCTATCCAATGACATCTCATTTAATGATGTATTCACGAATTTATTTTGTTACCTTCCGTTTATATGTATGGAAAGCCACCCCTAATATATATATTTTTTAAATAAAATGTAGCCTATAATTTGCACCTAATATTGGTCTAGCAGCATGTGAAATTTTATTAAAATCTGCCCAGTAGTTATTACGTGATTGACGCACTTACAAACAGACAAACAGAAAAAAAAATCTAACCATGGTTTTGGTATCTATAGAACATACATATTGCATACCAATTACTCTTTTTGAAAAATATTCAATGTACAGAAATGGTTCGGTTACTGTTTTATTATATGTATAGATAAAACCTTTATTTGGCATCATACATACTTTTTTTCTTTTCCGTAAAATTAAACCAACCAGCACATATAAAATAATGAATTTTTAAGTATATTTTTTCAATATAGCGACAGATTGGCAAGATTTGCAATTAATTATGTCAAATAGCAACTGCCATTTGCCATGCCATTAACAATTAAAAAATCACAATGTCTAGTGTCAAATCATAAATGTCAATTGCTAAAGCCCGAAATGTAAATATTGATTACTGAATGTGATACTTTCTGAATATCACCAGTTAACTTGTTGCATTGCGATCAGTTACATCAGTAAATAAGTGCAGCTTTTACAAGCTGCTATGAATCTATTATTTTTAATAATGGATAAGCTTTTTAATGATGTGGGTTCACTTGAAGAGTTCAGAACTGTAAGTACCCAAACTGGAGCAAATAAAATGGTATTTACATTTTACGCTTTTGATAAATGTAATTTAATAAAACAATGCTTTTCAGATGTGCAATGAGATTTTAAATCATATGTTTGATCATGAAGAACTGGTTGAACATTCAGATGACGTATTTTTAAATTCTGCCAAAAAAGAGATACACGATATTATTTGTAAAACCTGCTGCAATGTTAAGAAAATATCGAATGAGTTATTGGAAATTGGGTATGAAGCAGATAAAATAGATTGTTTTATATCAGAAGTGGAAAAAAAGAAAAATAAACTACTCTACTTAATGTTACTTCACCATAACAGTAGCCGTGGGGAAGCAGTGGCTTTGTTCGACTGCGCTCTCAAACTTGTTTTAGGCACTAGTGACTTGAAGACCTTGAAATATCCAATTCTTCAGCTTGCATTAACAACATATGTTAATGCTGAACAAAATCAAAGATTGTATGATTTAGATAAAAATATGTTATTGAAACTCATAAATGTTTTAGAGGAAAGTGATTTAAATTGATTGATGTACTTGGCAGAATGTCTTTTACTTAAGTTGTATATTAAACACAAAATGAGCATCCATAGTATGTTACTATCAAACAAGTTCATAAGAAATATTTAAACCAGATGTCATCAGTTTGTTATTAACCAAATTTGTATTTCTAATTATGAATAGATCAATATACTTTAATACCAAAAACTTACACTGTTCATTATTAAAATATATTTATTTATAAGAACTTACTTATTGGACTTCTTTGAAATATATTTACATTGAATAGGAATGGTTACAGATTTTAAATGCATTTTAATGTACATTATTATTTAACCTAATGCTTTAAACACTTTAAAGTGAGCATCATCAAGGGAAACCAGGCTGACCGACTATGTATAATACACAATAAACAATGTTTAAAAAGCATTTTAAGTTGAAATGGAAAATACTTGGGCTGAAATAAACAAAAGTGCAAACTTCTTTGTTATCAACAATTTATTTCAAGGGTTTTTCTTCTGGATATTTCTCTAATGTTTTTGTCATAATTACATAAAACTTAATGAATTTGGATGTAAATAAATAGTTCTAGACTTGGACTAATGCCGGATGCAGGTCATTATAGAAGAGGTTGTCAGTGGATGTTCCTAGTTTTATTGACATTGTGGTGATAATTGGAATCTAGATTGGAAAATACAAATGTCTTTGATGGGTACATTGCAACAGTCCAAACTGGTCACATTATTGAACTATAATAAAGACTAATAATAGTCTTTATTATAGTTCAATAATGTGACCAGTTTAAATTAATTGTCTTAGTAATTCATCAAAAATTAATACATATAAAATTACACTTTAATAAGTAGGTACTTTATCAGCAAAGAAGCAAAAAGTAGCGATTGAAGAAAAAGATTGGTACCATTTTATAAATTTATTTATTTATAAGAGACATTCACACATCAACATCAACTTTCCTCAATACATGACAAGTAGCTTAATTTAATGCAATTTACATGATCCAAATTATTAGTAAAAATGTACAATTTCATGAGCTGTATTAATTTTCTAATGAAAATCTGTGATGTTTTTATCACAAAGAAGACTTTACATATTAAAAACGATTATTGAAAAACAGCTGCCTCAAAATAGGTACACAATATGCACAAAATGTTAATAACTGCAGGTGATTCCGCATCGCCGCGACGGCAGATGTTTTTTAAATGCAAAATACTTTCTCATTTAATTATCTTTTTAAAACATGATATTTTCAAAAATAGAAATCACAGACTGCTATAAAATATAATGAAAAGCATCTAGTCTTTTTGTATTAAATGAATCCCTTAATATGTTTATCATCAAATTAACTGTTTCATATTTCAAACGGAATTCTTAACTTATGAGCAAAAAATATTTAATACTACACAGACTCGTTTTACACTTGATATGGAATGTCTCACTCATATTTTACTGCTAATATACTTGAGATAATACCTGACCTCACTCATGCATGTGTCACTTCAAATTTTATAGAAACGTATAAAATTACAAAAATGTTTAGGAAATAATTATGTGGGAACAGATTACTGTAGAAAATGACACAATAATTGTATATTAATATCAAACCTTACATAATATAATCTAATTGTATGTATGAGGTGGAATAATCTACTTGCAGCATGTTTGCACTGCATTTACTAACTCGTTACAAGTTCTACACATCTAAATATCATATAATTAATTGTAGTCTGTATATGCATAAAAATTGTATAGTTTAATCGAAAAACTTGGCCGCCATTTTTCTACATTCAAAATTTTAAAATTGTAGCCACATGTCTAATATTAATCAATTTACAAATATACGAATTACGAAAAATCCTAACCATATCTCACTTGCCATAGGAGCAACTTATCAATACATTAATTTTTTTAATGATTGTATCAAAGAGAGCTCAATGCAACCTAAATTTTACAACTTATTTAATAATAAAATAATAGGACAATTTTTAACACAAGTGCATACATACAAAATATATTTAAGAAAAATAATTTTTTATACTTTATTACATCATAACAATATACGTTGTTCAAAAAGTAATTCATACGCAACAAAATATTTCGAAAGTTTAATGAATTATTACATTTGTGAAATGATTCATATTATATACATAAAATCAAAAATGTATCAAATAATTACGACGCTTTCAGTGGTCCTTTGTGAAAGCAGTAACGATCATATCATACGGTATAAAGTGAATATTTCAATGAATAGCTTTCCATCAATAAAAGCCATAACATAACCTGAGTCCCATCGATCTGTCAAGCTAACTTATTATACAACAAATATATATTATAAACATATATTTTACATCGGTAATATTAATAAAATTAGACATTTCAGCTTTGCGACTACATTCATGTTTATTGTAATCATTATATTTTTTTTTTCATAAAATGCGCCAAAATACAGTTTGCTAGAGATTAATTAATATTTTCTAGGAAGCTAGGAAATTAATAAACCAATTACGCAAACTATTTTAGGAGATTGTATAGCCAAACGTCACAACTAATACCCCTGTAATAATGGCACCAACTTATCGCACCGTATACTGCCTACATAACTTTGTTATTGTATATAATTATAAAAGATCGATTCTAGCGATTTCAAAATGTATAAAATCTTAATTTTACATAAGCAAGCACGCTAAACTTAAACTATAAACATTCTATATGAAGGTCACATTCCAAACTGAAATCCATGTTTACAATAAAATTCATAGTCGAACTTAGTTCGATATTACACCACAGTACTGAAGGGAAATAAATTATAGGCTCTTTTTAGACGATTGTCTCCTGGACCATGATGTAGACGACTGGGAACATTAGTTCGCCACCGCGACGTCAGTTGTCGTTTCCTGAAACATATGTCCTATTATAATGTATTCTTGTAAAATAACTCGGAATATACAATTGTGACGATTTTGTACATGGAATTAATGGTAACTGAAAAAAAAGAAAAAATGTTGAAAATATTTACCATTTCCGTATTCAATTCTGGGACAGTTGGGATCTCAGGGATTAAGTCTGCAATCTTATCGGCGATTGGTAGCGAATCCTAAAATATAACGAAAATTAATATTTGAAAACGAAAACATCACATACCCGAAAAGATAAAAGAAGTATATACATAATACATGTTAGAAAGAAAATAAAAACAAAAATGTCAACTCTTTAGGTATTAGATTTAAACACATAAATACTACACTGTACAAATTTACATCGACTTAAATTTAATCTAACGGCAAGAAACTGCAGACTAATGTCTCACAATAAGTTGGTCGTATGGCATAACGTGAATGGCTCTAATAATTATAAATACTATATAAGAATTACAGATCTTCTTAAAATTACATGAAACGCCGTTAGAAAAAATCTACTCGTCATCACATACGAAATGTTTATTAACATATTATAGTAGTGATCAAATTACATGTTTTGGTGCAGAAAATGTGAAATTATGAAAAGTAAATACATTAATGAATAACGCAAAGCATTAAAAATCTAAAAGCGAAGAGCACACAAACATGCACGTCTACTGAAAGCATCGGGCATCGCACGGGACGGGTGAGGCGGGGGAGAGGGGGCGGCGAATGTACATGAAGACATTGGGACTTGTATTAAAACGTTCCGTCTCTTCCTGTTATTGACGATTATCGCATGCTGAGAACTACGGGAACCGTAAACGATACCAAGATGCTCCAAATACTAATCCTCTACAAGGGCAAAGTCCGGCGTATTCACCTGTGCGTGGTCGAGGGCGGGCGGCGCGCACGTGGCGGGCTCGCGCGGCGCCGGCTCCTCGGCGCCTCGCCCCGCGTGCTCGGGGCTGCTGTCGCCGTTCATCAGAGCTCCGTTCGTCACGACCGCGTCGGTTTCTGTGGCGATCATCTCTTTGGCCTTCGTCTTCAGACTCCCCGTCTCGTTCGCTGCGTCCGTGCAGCGTTCGTTTATTTCGTTCTGCGATACGACACTGATATCGACCTCTTTCGATTCGCATATTCCGCTGTCCTCTTGTTCAACAGTGGGAGGTTCATCGTCGTCGGTTCCGTTAATTAGACCCTCCGCCGGTGGCGGCAAAGTCGCTAGATCGTCCGGCGTCTCTTCGACTTCGGGATCTGGCAGCGGAAGTTCGTCCTCCCCCTCTGGTTCATTTTTCGATTCGGGCTCAATCTGCGGGGAAAGTTCATCTTGCCTTGCGGATTCATCTTGCGATGAAGGTTCGTCTTGCGTGGCGGGTTCGTCTTGCGTTGCGAGTTCGTCTTGCGTTGCAGGTTCGTCTAGCTTTTCCAATTCGTCTTGCATTGCGGGTTCGTCGACAACGGAAACGGCCCCGGTATTTTCTTCTACGGTTTTAATAGAAACTTCGTGATCGTCCTGACTAGCTAAGCTATCGAGGGTCCCTTCGTTGGCTGAACACTGTTCAGGTGTGTTTGTGTCTAATGTTTGTGTTTCGGGTGCGTCATTTAAAGGTGCGGGAAGTTCGTTAGATTCGGTTTCGATGTTAGCTTTGACGGTTTCGGTGCTCAAGGGCTCGGTGGGAAGTGAGTCGTTGGTGACGTCGGTCGTAACGGGGGACTCGTCAGCGGGTGCGGGTTTGGTGACACCGGCGTCGGTAGCGAGAGAAGCGTCTGCGAGTTCGGGAGCCATAGTGGTGGCGGCGAAGGAAGCCACAGACGAGGGAGGGGGATTAGCGGGAAGTGGTGGAGGCGTAGATTCTATCAAAGGCGTTTGATCAACACAAACCTCTTTAGTAACGGGAATTTCAGTAGCCGGCACCGTTTCTTCGGTGGTCTCGACCTTAGGCTCCTCGGTCTTGTTTGAATCGATCTCGGGAACTTCTGGCTCATCCTTTTTGGTTTCTTCGAGTGAGAGCCCGTTCACTGGCAATTTCTCCGGTTCGACTACGGCTTCGGGCTCCGGCCTGACCTCGTTATCGTTCTCATTCTTGGCTTCTTCGATAACCGGAGTTTCTACTTTCGGGGACTCGGGGGTGCTGCTTCCATTCGTCAGTGGTTCTGTCACTGGAGTTTCTGGTGTCTTTTCATCTTTGTTTTCAATATCAGATTTAGTTTCCTCGGCGACTTCGGGTGTAGTCTCAGCAACCTGTTGACAATTAAAACTTATTAAAATTCATTTAATACCATTTTATAATATTGCAATGTATCTGAAAAAATAAAAGAAATACCGTAATATTGGCCATTGCAATAGACATGTGTAACACGTAACGATTCAATTGAGAAACTGAAGTAAAGCTTACAAGCCCTCTACTTTTAATAGTAATACCTGTAACGGTCGACTGATTGTCGTATACATAGTGAACATCGTTATCCTTCAATGGTTTGATCACTCGCCCTAATCAAAATATTGTATTGCTATGTTATTGCAGGGCTGGTTCACAATAAAATTAAATCTTTATATCTTATAAATCTCAGTTATCTAATAACCTGATTGTCACAGATTTTTAATAAAAATGTTATGAATGAAGTCTGAACAAGGATATATGTACTTATTTTACCTACAAAATACATTTTACATGCTAGCATCATTTCATTATTAAGAGGTACAGAGTAGCGTAAGTACATTCAGCTTAAGTATTTTGCAATAGCCTAAAACTTTAGTTTTAAGGGTGGGGGAGTCGGAATCCCTTTCAAGTAAAACAAAAATCCATTAGTCATCACAAATGATTAAAAATAGAGTTATTTTAAGAAAATATGTAAATAGAGTTATTTTAAGAAAATATGTAAAAAATATTTTAATTAATCAAAATAACTATTGAAAGAGTTATATATTGTATAAACTATAATGTATATGTAAAGGAGTTATTTAAACTTTTTGGATTAGTAACAGAAGAACTATGATGAAATTTCATTACTGTTGGTTTGTTATTGACCATTAATAATTTCTATAGTTTGCAGTTAATTTGCTTACGATTTGTTGTGTTATTTTCTGATTTTAATGTTTTTTTAATAAATAGGCTATAAGATGTTATGTAACACGACACGTTCTTTTTGTGTGGAAACAGTCGATACGATGGAAATTTTAAAATGTATTCTGTGTCTTAACTGTTAAATTGATTTTCATTGAAATTTCGTACACAGCATTGATTCGATTTTTATTATTTATAGTATTTCTAAAAGTGATTGTGCCCACCCTGCACATTTTATTTGATTTAATAATCAATCATAATTATGTTATAAATAAGTACATAGTGATTAGACATTTATGCGCAATGAGAAATACTGAAGATATTCTTACATTCGAAGAAAGAATGTTATGCTTTCCATTCTGAGTGCGTTAATCAATTTCCAGTTCTTTATACGTACAACCGCAGAACTGTAGCAATAAAATGATACATGCATACAAGGTCGCCTTTGTTTACTGGCATGGAAATACATACTTCAAGAACATGATATTTAGTCATTGATTAAATATTATTTATGTGTACGTAAAGGCTGCATATATGTGAAGCCGTTATATTTCTCTCATATTCATAGTAAATTATTTCGCAAAATTCTAAATTTAACTGAATTCATTTTAGAAAAATAGAGAATCATTAACGATAATTCAAAATGTTCACAAAAGACGCATTTCCTGTGCGGGAACCATGAGTACCGGAACAAATCATTATAGGATAAGCATACAAAATAATCATACGCTTACGTATTCTTAGTGCTTGAACTTTAATATTATGTATAACTGTATGTATCCTGTCAGCGGATTATTGGCGAATGTAGCGTTATTCTAGCGATAAATATCTGTAGAACATTTATTTTTATCGGTTTAAAAATGATTCACTATTTTATAAGCTGCTTCGGGTCAAATATAAGTACTACATATAAACCCAAGTAGGTTTTTGAATATATTCGTTTGTGGCACGGCTTTTACTACAAATAATAACTTGTGTCAAGTGCTGTCTCTAGCTCGCAAACAGAAATGTTACACGATAAATAGATTAACACTTCACTTATTTAGCCATAAACGGAAAAAACGTAATTACGTATATGAATAATTTCAGCGTAGCATTTCCCTATTCAATGAAAAGCAAGGTTAACGAAAGCATTGTCCGAAACGAAAGCAAATTAAAACTCCCGGACAATACATCCGACGGGCAACCGGCGTGCACAGGAAACAACGTTTTGTTTAAATGACTACGTGTATATCTATCTATTGTATTTATACATTATGCACATTTTTATAGGCCTTTTACCACGTCGACCGTTGCGATAAACATTGTACATTTCGCTATTTGAAGAACAAGCTTTCTTGTCAATGTTAAAATAAAAAATGTGTACAAATCAACATCAAAAAGTCTAGATTTTTTAATTCAAAACATCAAAAATGTGTTCGTGTACATATTTTACAACATACGCAAGTAGTTACGACCGAAAATAATATGGAAAAAAAATTAATAACATAATTATACATCATATCAGATCTTCGTCACGCCCACTACAAGTTACAATGTCTTGCTGATGAGTGAGTGAGCTTTTAATAATACGATACATTTATAATATATAAGGGTAAAGCTAAGTTTTAATTTTATTCAAGATTTGTTTAAAAAATAAGGAATTTAATATTTTTTCAATGCCTTCCTTAATAATAATTCTTATATTTTTTGTTATATTGATATAACCATTTGTAGAGAAGAAATCTCTCAATATTTTCATGACTGCCTTCCATTTCAAATTGCTGTTCTCTTTAAATAACATGTGTCATAAAACAAGTACCATACTTCACGTTATCGACCACATTTTAAGTGTCAAATGACAAGTTGAAACTTGAAATTCTGCACCCCATTATTGTTCACCCTTTCTTATACAAATCATTAGGGTACAAGGTAGGTTTATTAAATTGGCGCGATATCGATTTTCGTAAGTCGAGTAAAGTAATAGTCATTCACTCGAAAAACATATTAACATGTTAATATCAGCTTCATTCTCTCAAGTTTAAAATCGTTTAAACTTTACTAATCACGGGCGTAAATCAAAGGAACGAATAAGTACTAATTTGGATAGTTAATGTTCATGGGCGTTCATTTATCCGCTTGATAACGGTAAACTTGGTGAGTCACCATCACCACAAATAATACAATTGCTTTCTGGCTATGGAAGCGATTTTCCGCTCTACAACAATGCACGTGCCTATTTCCAAGAGCACGCTGTTATACTCGCTTTTCAATTAGGAGAAAAACCTAATGCAGGCTTTTTATGACATTAAAAAGTACTAGCGTTTAGTAACACATCTGAATTGAAAATGCGTATTGTAAAAATTCATACTGAAATTAAGCTTCTGCAAATGTTAATTCAGGAGACAGCATAAAACTTTTTTGGTTGACTCTCAATCGTACGGTTGACAAAATTTGATTCACATTAGTATCAATAAAGATAGTTTGCAGTAGAACATAATATACTTATATTTATACAGCGCTCTTAGTGCACAATACAAGTCAGATTGCAATGTGCAACTGTCAGGACAGCTTTTGTATAATCTAGACGCATACAACGTCAAAAGGAGGTTAATGTTTTCGAGTAGGCAGAGGCAGCGGCGGTAAGGATCCGCACCATTAGAGTAACGACATAAGTGGCGAGCACTCATCGTGCGACCGCGGGCCCGGGTGCGATTTGCATCGAACATAAATAACGGAGGTGATAGCAGTAGCATCTCGGCCGGTCCAGACAGACGCAATACTATCGAATAACTCATAGCTACTTGCGCTCTCGCTATCTGAGGTTGTCGCCCTGTCTTGGCACCGATTACACCAATCGCTGGACGGCTATCGAGTTACTACCTTCAGAAAGACAGTTACGGCACTCGACATTTAGGTACAAAGTACAAAACACTAATTGGAGCATAAAATACATACATAAATCTGCTACCCACACGATATTATAAGCTTTTATCGCAATCCTAGATTTAAACCGAAAAACTCTTTATTACTTCTACTAAGACTAGTAGAAGTAATAAAGAGTCGCTTCTGAGAAGTTAAGAATGCATTTGGAATGGTATTGTCATTTTTGCTAGAATTCGAAAAGCATTGTAATTTTTCTAAAAAATTATCGCATTCTACAAAATCTTCATATTTTATTATTCGCTAATCTCCTTAACAAATAAAACCTTTTCAACTAACGTTGCGTTCCATAATGATATGTCATATCGTATCCAGACAAAAATAGATAGTGACTTAATGGGACAACAATGGTCAATTTAATAGTCCCTCGTACGTTCCCACAAGAATGTCAGATAACAAAAAAATATACACATAACAATGGCCGTCAATAGGAAATGGAATCCTTCCTTGTTATGTCAAAGCTTCATTCAACGGTGGTATTATGAAAATACGACAGATGAGCCGTGGACGCGCCATTTGGTAAACATGCAACTTGAACTGCTGAGTCGGGTTACTTCGGTGGCAAGTTTTGATACACATATATACGTTACTAATATAAGTAGATCATTGTTCATGCGATGCCGTTCTAACACACACGGCCAAACCGGTCCCGCTTAACGATAGCGACTAGCAGTCTTTAATAATATTCTGGGAAGACAATAAAACTTATCTATATCTCGGTTTAAACGTGGATGCTTTATGTAATTTAACATTGTGAAATTCACAAATTGGCAGCATTGTTATCGGTAAAGGAACATTTGAATAAATACGTACTTAAAATTACATAAATTTGAAAAAAAAAACAAACTTAATTGATAACTGTACCTAGAATATAAAAGAATAGATACCAAGCATATTTATAGCAAAAATATATATGTATTGATTTTCTAAGAATAAACAATAAGAAAATGCTGCGCTATGCGGGACATAACCAATAGATTTTTATCATTTTAAAGAATAATGTTGGAAGTAACTTAAAAAATTTACTACTGAATTTTCTAAGAATTTGTTAAAATCTTGCTGATCTCCTGATGCCTCCCATCTAACGGGTGGTTCGGCAAGAGATTTTTTACATATTTGTATGAAATACATTTTTACATGTGGGAAGGTATGCGCATTCGCACACGGATAGTTTGCAATCGGACCGGCCTTCGTCCCCACGCCCACTGCAAGCCTCGCAAAACCTGCCCCGCTCTGCTAATTTTATTTTGCACTTAACAAACGTGTTTCAAAACATTCCCTGTTTAGACTCCAACATGAGAAGAGATTTTATAACGTTAATGTAGCGCGAATCTTATATTCGAATCGAAGAAGAAATTAAATCCAATTAATTTCATTATATTCTTAAATCTACTCTTAACTAAAGACAAACCAACACAACCGAGCTCGACTAATGGCTGAAGGCGTCGTAAGATAAAAACTTATATAGGTTATTGCTAAAGCATGTCCAATCTCCTTGTGGGAGTGTAAGCTCATGAGTGCTAATGACCGTACATCAACACGTGTTGTGGGGAATGAGACATAAACACAATAACGCTATATGTAATAATGTAAACGTACTCACGCCCGTAAATTTTACGCCTATTTTATTTTAAGACATAAAAGAAACATTGAGTTATAAACAATAAAATTTTTAACGCTGAGGCTGGATCTTAATATCTCGTAGCGTAAATTAATTGACGACCCACTTACTTTTAATTGATACGACAAACATTTAAATAACGCGTGAATTTTATCTTTCGGGTGTACTGCGCGACGAGCGGATACCTACACTTGCGACTTAAAAATTACAAACAGATGTCTCCGTTCAATAGTTTACTGGAAATACGACTTTCAGATGCAGCCGATTTTAGCATGATATAAAATGTTTGGGGCGCGAGTTATCCTCACCCGACCGGTTTTGTTTCTAGCACTGGAAGGCCAGTACGGGCGCAGGTATCGCAAAGTACGTGTTGGCCATCAATGAACTAATGTATGGTTAACGGCACGATATCGCTAAGACAATGGCGGCTCACGTTTTGGTTAGCGCGGATATAGAGGCACTTTGAATCATAATGTGCATTGTTCGTGCCGCGTCGCTTCGGGTGCAATGCACTACGTCGCAATGGATACTTGTCATAGAAATCCTCGGTTTCTATCCGATCAAACCACAAGGTTATTGACGAATAACGACCCAGATCGATATTTAAATTTTCATTTATATTCAAATGTATGCGCGTGCCGAATTTTGACGTCACGAATTCATATTAAATTGCAGAGCAAAATTATCAATATAATTACATTTTACTCGAGAGCTAACAAATAAAGATTTGCGAGAGTTCGTAAGCACCAGACATAGAAAACATGTTCTTGAATGCCCTCGTAGCTCTTGAAAGCGATTTCACGACATCGATAAGTTTGCGAGAGGTCAGTGACTTCGGTTATATTCATAGCACGAATTTAATTAAAAAAAATACGTTTAGTCATTCACGTCAGAAAATTTTAATAATATTCCTGTGTGTAAACACAGAACGCAAAACGAAAGTGGGTCATGACAGGCCAATAATGGATTGTATGGATGGAGTCATTGCAACGAGGGTCCGAGCGAATGTCTGCTGCATTGTGCCTACACTACGTTCTAAGAAACGTAAACAGAATACGAATGAACCGTTCCGCAGAGCGGTCGAGAGCTAGAAAGTTATTGCTTCGAATACAATTGTAAATATTTTCATGTTCTACGAAGTGATATTAATTTTCCCGCAACGCGCGTTTAGGAAATAATTAATTAATTCACGTCATCCCTCGAACGCGTATAGCGTGATAATTACATATTCACATCGGAAACGTCGTCATTTAATGCTGTTCAGTTTATCGAATATTGCGCCTTAAGCCTTGCTCTATATTGAGTTCAGATGTACTGAAATATAAAGCCTAGTCGACAATACTTTATTTACATCACAACATGTTGTTACAAAAATTCTCAACTACACCATTTAAAGTTATTATTAGACCGCTCGCATTGTAATGTTTAAAAGATGAAGAAGACGGAAGATATTGTTAAAAGTTTGCTTAGCTTCACGAATTGAATAAGGATAAAAGCTTTCGAGGAATATTTATAATAATATTCCCACAAATAAGTGAAATGCTTAATTTGAATTCATTTCCTGTCCAAATAGATTGAACCAGAAAAACAAGTTTCTATTAAAACTTTATTCACTCGTCACTTTGATTATTTTAGCTTACAACTTAGTCGGATAGTGAAAATGCTATAATTTAAGATTCTCGAATTAAAGGACCTGTTTTCATTAATTCCAAAAATTTTAAATACTCATCTCTTGGTTTACATGATGATCTAATAACGTATAACGAAAGAATAACCATTTATAATCGATATTAATTTAACACAAAGGATTGTAACATTGTGCCCGATAAATTTATTTCATCGTATAAGGTGTATTGTTTTTTGCGTACAAAAATGATTTTTGTTTGTTTGTTGTTAAAACAAGTAAGACACCTTACCTCTTCTGGAAGTTTCTCGGGCTCGCCGTTGGTTTTTGCGTCATCGTCCTTTTGCTTCTTCTCCTGCTTCGGTTTGTCTTTTCTGCTGAAACTGATCGACCTCAACGACCATTTCTTCTTAACCTGACAACAAAAAATATGATACCAGGTTATATTAATTCATAGGCTCATGACAATGAACATGAAATCATATATATAAATACAAATACATACATTATTTTTCACAATTTCTAATGTTATTTCAATTATCTACGCTTTCCAATCTTAAGCTAACGTCAACTAAGAGGTTAATGCATATATACTTGTTTTCCTTGTCTATAAAATTTGTATGAAAATAAAAGAGAAAGCACACGTACTAAAACTCGAAGTCACGGTTCAGCAAGCGGCTTATATTGAAATATAAAGGTATAAATGATAAGGATATCATTGGCTTCATGGCAAGTTTGAAAATGACCTCTAGCCAACCTTAAATAATATTTTTTAAAGCAAATATGTAAATAGAGGTAACGGTGTTATACGTTTTCTACGATTTCACCAAAGTAGAACATACCTGATATTCACAAGTTCAGTTATTAAGCCACTTCTAAAAAGCGTTGCATGCGTAAATAAATGTAAGCTCATATACCTATTTATTAAACTTCATTTAATAACAATAATGCCTCCCCAATCGATATCGGTCATAGTTGCCGATCGCAACAGAGATCAGTTCAGATAAGCAAGAGGTATTTTAGCGCACAAGACGTATGTATGCAAACACTTTTTCGTCTGACGTGCTCCCAGACACGGGAGTGTTGCAACACCGCCAACTCCCGACCTTAGGGCTGGTATCGAGAGTATGAAACCTCGTTTAATTACAATACGAACCTTTTCTTTCTTGTTTTTCTTGCCGTCGTCCGGCGAGGGCGTGGAGTCTCCGCTGTCGGCCTTGGGCTCACTCTCTCCGTTGGCGACGGGAGCCTCCTTCTCTTTTTCGGTCTTTTCCTGCTCCTTGTTCTCCTTCTCTGTTGTAGCGTCTTTCTCTATCTCTGGTGTGCCGCTATCTAGTTGCTTTTCTTTTTCCTTAAAATTCCAATTAAATTCCCATATTCAAAGTGACGTTTATTAATGTCATATACGAATAATTTTTAAATAATTAGAAGCAGGATTTGTATAGACAAAAAACATTGTATGTTCTGAACGAAACTAAATGGGTATTGTCATTGTTAATTTTCGGCCCCGATCCAATATCCGTCGCGATTGTCACTATTGAATACAAACCATGCGGGCAGAGATAATTACGTATAATAAGTACATCTATTTTTTGTTGGCGTGTGGAATTGTTGTCGATGATTCATATATTTTACGTATCAGGGATTAATTATTGTTAAACGACAATTATTAATATAAGGAAATTGAACTGAAAAAATGTGAGTGTGAATGATCATTTCAGAAGAGTAAAGTTCCTATTTGTAATAATTTAAAACGGTAATTTGATGTGTCATATAAACAAATAGTTTTTACATTCTAGATGATAACGAGAATTGTGAGATGTGTTGTTAGCAGAGTAGATATGAGTAAGCTTATATTAAGAGTGTGGTATTGATGTCGACGATTCACAATTTTTACATATAAGCAAAAGTATTTTAGCGTTTGTTAATCAACAATTGTGGTAATTTTAGAAGAATTACTAATTAAAGTACTGGGAGAATCATATGTTCAAAAACAAAGTATTTGCATTGGCTAATATATTGTCATTCAACATTGTTGAAGTCTTATCAAATAAACTCACAGATGTCTCGTGGATGTGAGCGTCGCCATTGGCCTGCGGCTTGAGGGCGTCCGCGTCCGCGAGCGGCTCCATCCGGCCTTCGCCCCCGGCGCCCGCCGCGGCCACCTCGCCGGCGCTCTCGGCCTCCTTGCCGCTTATATCCACTGAGCGTTTGCTCTGCTTTGCGCCCATTCTCGCCGCTTAACTGATACAGAGGATTATATATTGAACGCGGGTATTTTTCACAATGATAAATAAAGTTTAGAATTGCCTGACATTGCAAAATAAAACCTTAATATTAAACACACGCACAATGTGTACATTTCACATAAATAAATACATCTTGTTTCATAAATGGTAAAATTTACTGTTCCCAGTCATAAAACACAGCTACATAGAATAGATTACCATTTTTTAATGTCCAACTCAGCGTAAATATAATTGGTAATAGTTTTAAGTAAAACATAACATTGTACCAGTCTTATCTTAATAGTTGAATCATAAGAATGCTAATTGTTGTTTTTATTACCGCTGTGGAATGAGATACAAAAAGGTGAATCTGATTATAGAAGAGTCAGTAGGTTACAATGCCAAGAATGGGCTCAAAATAAATATCTCGTAAGACCGAAATAGTATTTAATTGTGTTGCTATTATTAAAATGCACGACTATTTTGAGATGGAAGTTTCATTCAATAAGGCAACATGTTCGACGGTGATTTCTGTATAACAATCACTGTTACACATCTCAATCTTCACTGCAGTATGAATAAATAGTAAATGATCTATAAATAGCCAGTCATTAGTCACGTACGGCTCTTATCACTATGCACAAACATTGAATAATGACAAACATGTACATAACGTTACGAGCCGTCGGGTCAATGTATGTAAACAGACCTATGCAACTACAGAGTACAGATCTATAAATAGTCGACAAAAATAGACCTTTCCCTGTAATAAGTGACTGGTTGATTTAAAGAAAGTTATTTTGTAATAAGTTATCAGTCTACAAAAACACTAGCCTCCGATTTGATACTCGTCTCCGGTTGAACGACCTCTGCTACTCCCCTGCTTTTAACATTTTAAGCACTGTCAGCCAACCAGTTATAACGTAGTACAATAGGAGGCACTTTAGTTTAGACTCAAATACTGTAAGTCGACCTTGACGCGGCGGCATTCAAGGTCGCTGCGACTAGTAGGATTTGTGTCTTGTGAACCACCTTAAGACATGATATCTTAGTTGTCTCAACAAACATACTAAGAGTAAACTCATGTAGAGGTACTACATGAGTTTACTCTTAGTATGTTACTCTTTGAATTGACTCATGTATGTATCTAATAGATTTCGCGTTTTGCCTTTGTTAACTTTCACATCGTAATAATTTCAGCTTTCAGAAAGAGACAAAGCAAATACTTATATTTCATTATTGCAAAAATTTAAACTTCTGAGAACTTGTCAGGGTTGACTTTCATAAATCTATAGATAGATACGATCGTTATTGTTGCTGCCGTATATAGAATCCATATCACATTTTACACAAACCTTCTCGATACTGATAACAAAAATCATACGGTTCTAAAGAAATCGCGGACAAAGACTTAATTTTAAAATAAGCAATAATATTTTTAGATATATTGTGAAATTATCAGATGGTTCGTATTTCGTAGACGTATGGTTACCGGTAAACCAATACAACGCAGTTGCGGATTTAAACCACAAGAAATTTAAGTACATAGGTACAGTAAACTTCTAGGTATATTATTATAATAACTTACGAGGAAGATTAAACGAAAGTTTTTAAGGATAGTTGTGATGCAAATCCCCAAAAGTTAAAGGCGACGAAGAAAGTTTATAGCAAACACGGCTTGGGCTACATTAGAGAGGGAGGATTTATAATTCTGTAATTTTTAAGGCTACAGAAAATACCATCGTTTTCCATCCAATATAGTGCTGCTTCAATGTCGTATGCAACAGATACTATAAAATAACTTCAGTTTCTAGCTTATATGATTCATTGTTTGTTCATTTCTAGGAATTCGATGGTGATGCATATAATACGAATTATATACAATTCTCAAAAATATTATTTCTATAAGCATTGTTTACCATTAAAATCATGAACATCATGTTTTTGATTTATGTGGTTATTTGAGCTTTAACTGATGATTAAAAATAAAACCCTAATCAATAGAGCCAAAATCCACATAAACTCAACTATAAATAGTTGAGTTTATGTGGATTTTATTTATTATAGTGATAGAAATATTTTTTCTGACATTTTATTACTATTAAAATAGAAGAAATTATGATAAATGTATAATAGTACAGACAAAATATGTCTAAATTATGTATACAAAACTGTACATTTAGATTGCAACTAGCCTTTTTTTTCTTCCAAGTAACAAACAAATTAACGAAATACAAAATACCATTTTCTACTTTTTGTAATTTTGTAGGTAATAGGGATGTTTAAAATGAACTTACTCTTTTACATAAATCGTAATATATTATTATGTAGTATTAATTAAGCAATATATCTGCACTAAGCTTATTAAGCAGACATATATAATTTAAGTCACGGCGACAAGATTTACGACAAAAGCCATGAGTAGGCATCTTGTAATATGCCACATTAGGGTGTTGTCCTGTGTTGAATTTTACTGTGCCTTGTTTAATTCTCAGTCTTAGCTAAAATCTTGAAGTAATAGTAATTGAAGAAAGAACACCACATTCACTGCGTACATATCCATTATATGCAGTATAAGTTGTAAAGACTAAACCTTTGTTTTATAGCTTGCATCGGTTGACTTACAACGATGATTCATCGTTCGATAAGTAAATGCAACAAGACTGGTATTCCCAGAAATATTTGTGAGACTTAAAAATATACATCACTTTTATTATCTGGGTGACAATATTAATTTCTAAGTATCAATTTAAAAGTACTTTCGAATTTTGTTAAATTAGCAACATAACAGATATAATCATTTTTACTACAATAAAAATTAATCATTGTGTTAATAATAATTTTAATAAACAAACTAATGAACTAAGTCTAATGAAAGTTTTTATAAAGGAATTAAGCACATGGTATTTAGATAATTGACATGGGAATAAAATTTTAAAATAGCGACTATGTAACTGCCGGTGGGGCAACTTTATTTAAAAAAATTATGTATGCGTGAATTTGATAGCCATGATGACAAAAACTCATATTAATTTAATGTTACCTTTTTACTTTCCAATCCGAAATATAGGGACAAAGATTAAACACAGTCAAATATAACAAATATTTCACTTCCAGCACTCACAGCTTAACACAATATGGCGGCAGGACCGAATCTCCACCCACCGAGAACAAATTCAAAATTGAAACTTTTTGTGATTGGTCGCCTGAATCGCGACGCGTCACTCTAGGCAACATTCAAACAATAAATTCTCACCGTCAGACAACCTGAAGAAAAAAAAGAGCGTTCTAAAATGCGATTCGAATTTTATTCGATTTTATTTTGTTGTAAAACCTGTGAATGAAGGATTTTATCTGAAATGATAAAAATGTACTATAATTTGCTGATAGATTATTGAAATACTGTGGTGGATGGTATCATGGATTATTATTTTGTTAATAAAGCTTAATTCATTCTTCAACTTGTCATAATTTAAATAAAACATGTATGAAAACTTTAAAAAATATATTAAGCTAAATTAAAAAATCCATGATACCATCCACTTAAATATTAGATTTGTAATATCTTTGAATAATGTGGAAATAACATATTTCTACAAGGTTGAAAGATATTAATAAGCGAGCCAATAGTGTCTCAATAATATAAAATAAGGGTTGTTAGTTTTCATATATTCGATATGAAATCGACAATATTTATTAACAAATATGTGTACTCTTTTTTGAGTTAACCAATATGTTATTTTGTGGGCCAATTTGCATTCATATCCGTGCATTCATAGTCGGTTTTGCATGATTGAGTTTGATGCTTTATAAATAAAATTTTATATAATTTGTTGTTTTATAAATAACCAACAAACATATTTTATTTCTTTAGTTAACGTTCAGATCAATATTAATTCGTAGTAAAGTTATATATATAGGAGATAATAAATTTTAAAAATGTTTATGGTAAGATTAAAATATTCTTATATTATCTGCGAGATTACTGTAGTCTATGGTCGAACATATCGATATGTCGCGTTTCTAGAGTTGCCCTTGATTCCGTGTATAAAAAAATACTGTTTCTACGAAGTTTACATGATAATATTACAAAAATTATAGTGAGTGTTATTAAATTAAATAACAAAAGAGTGCTGTGAAGTGTTTGAAACGATATAAATTACCCTACAGTGTTAAAATTGCGTAGCGTCACCTGACTGAGCTCATTGTCATTTCCCGCCATTTGCTTTACTAACTTTTATTTCGATTTATAGTTTCTATTGCACAGTGTCCATGTGAAATCGTTAATTTTTGTTATAATTGTGCTCAAGTAATGTCCTTAGATAGCAATGATGTCTGTTTGCTAGAACTGGAAGATTATAACTTGTACGAAGAAGACGCACCCGATCACGCTATCACAAGGTAAGAACCCGGCGTGGTTTCCCAAGACATGATAGTTTTAATGCATTGACTATCTCCAGATGATTGAAATAAATTTTTATTAGTAAAACATCAAATTCGCGATATTTTCAATGTACAAACGAAAAAAACAAGCAATACACATTGCTCCCGCCCCGTGCCGGCCTATAGTCAGCTGTTGTGCCGCCATGTTTGGTCGTCTTTTAAATAGGCGTAGTAAGCGCTTTACCTACCTACAGCGCTGTTTCACTATTGAACATGTGATTTATCGTAACACTACAATCTTTATAAACGCTCCATTCATTAATACTACTATGTATATTTTTATTTGAAAATAAGTTTAAATTTAAAGAAATGGGTGAATAAATGATCATTTTAGAACTTTAATTATAATAAATTGTTACTAATATAATTTTTTTTTCATTGTAGTTTTTTTTCTCATTAATTCATATCTATTTCAGAAGTGAAAAACATACATCATCCGGTGGCAAAACAATGGAGGCAGAAAAGAGAATTAGACGAGAGATTGCAAACAGCAATGAGCGCAGACGTATGCAAAGCATTAATGCTGGCTTTCAAGCTCTACGAACATTGTTACCACGGCATGAAGGAGAAAAGCTCAGCAAAGTAAATTATTTTTTTCTATAAAAATAAACATTTTCCATTAGTCCTCTTATATTATTATAATATATTGTATACTAATACTAAATATAAACATTAAAATGGCATTATTTGTTTTCAGGCTGCCATATTACAACAAACAGCTGAATATATCTACTCATTGGAACAAGAAAAGACAAGGCTATTATCACAAAACTGTCAACTGAAGAGATTACTGAACCAACATGAAGGTGGTGAGATACCTTTAAAGAAAAGAAAAAGTGAAATTATTACTCATGTTCCATCAATTATTCCTGACTCTACTGATGATACTTTAGCAAACACAAGATCTCCAGAGCCTGTTGCTGTTATAACAGTATCAAGTTTACCACAGAAGAAAGAACCTGAAAATGGTGAACTTTTAGTTCAGCTAGAGCGAGAGAGACAGCTCAGACGCTTGTTGGAAGAACGTTTAAGTGCTCTAGAAGTCCAGGTATATCCTGAAGCTACAAGGGAAGTGACACACACTGTAATGCATTATGAAGAAGCTGATCCTTCAGAATGCAAAATAGAAACTAAGGAGGCGGAACCCCAAGTTGTGGAAACTTTGACTACTGCACCCTTATTGGAAGCTGCCATTAAAGCTGAGCCCCGTGTTGAAGTGGAGGTACTCCCTGATGCATCCCATGACCCACCTTCAAGGTTATACCTAGCCAGCACCAGCCGACAAAACCTCGAAACTATTGTGGAAGCAATTCGCCACTTGGAGGGTGATCACTTATTTCGCGAGGAGTCGGGGGACGCACCGCTTGCGCTCACAAAGAAGGCGGAAATTACTCCGCCTCAGAGACCTGGCGTCATCGTCGTGAAACATTCGTGAGTGCATTGAACTAGTCTATCTGGCTTAATTTTTGCTTCCAGTGGAAGAGTACTCCTTACCCTCCTCGAATATTATTAGCTTTTAGTTTCTTAGTTGTTTAATTGTCTTTTCCAAAGTGACAAATTGATAAGTCTGTGTTTTGTTTATTTTTTTACATTGAAAGTCAAGGTGAATGAAAGAACGGTATGAGAGGAATGTATCGAGACATAGATCGGCGCTGTGCTTAGTTTAGTTTCAAATATTGTAATAATATTTGAAATGTTTATTGCAGGCTTAATGTAATAATTGTTAGATAGAAGATTGACTGATTTATGTAAGTTTATTGGAACATTAGACACAAGTTTGCCGCGTGCCAATATGTCCATTTCAGAACATTAGCCAATAGTTTTAATTAATAACGTATAAAATTTTATTATTATGTAATTATAAATTCTAATTGAATATCATGATAGCAATAATACAATGGGATTAAAAGAGTGAAATTTGTTTATAAGCTCCAATTAAATATCCAAAGTTGAAAAATCAACTATAAGATTGATATGATATTTATATTGAAGGCATGCGGCATTGCAGTTCTCAATTTTGTAAAGTAGTAAAAATTTACTGTTAAATATACACTGTTCTTAGATATAATATAAATGTGTTTAAAAGCAACGTTTTCACAATCCCCAGTTAGACAAATGAGCCAACACCAGTGAAATTTATTTTCAAATTAGAATTAAAATTTGTAGTAGCTTGGGTATCACTCACAGTGAAGCATTCCATGTTAATGCTATACCAGTGTATGAAGAATGATTTATAAAATCTTTTCATTCAATATTGTATATGTATAACTCATAATACTTTTATTGGTTTATTTCTTTATATAATAATAAATTACTTGTGCATTAAATTCTGACATAACAAAATCGGCAGTGTGGTGAAACTTAATAGTTCATTGCGCACATAGAGTAATTGTAGCCTAGTATTGGAAATTTCGGCTTTAGAATAATCTTAAGATGATTTAATCATCATTTGTAATCTGAAAATAATGTCAAACTTATTTCTTACCTTTCATAGTGTTAAGCCATAATTCATGGGTTGCTCAATCCATGATATAACTAGCTAATAAAATCGGAAATGGTTTTATTGTTTGCTTAAATGTGCTGTAATTTTTTTCGTTGAAATTTAACCAGCAGTGCTTTTTGTTAGCAATTTTCAATTAATTCATGTAAGTTTAAAATGTATTTTGTTTTAAGTTAGACTCAGCAACAGAGTGATGTACAATGTATTATGTAAAAGTAGCATGATCCTGTTGACGGGATTATAAGAATTTATTAAGACTGATCATTAATTCATTATTAAGTTACGCTAGTTCGATCCACCATGTTGGTAGTGTAATGTGTGTGTATGTGTGTGTTTAATTACGTAGTTGTTTGCGTATAATAAAGTTAAATACATTTGAATGTGTGATCCATCAGTATTACAGAGATTTCGTATTTTAAAATAATAACAATCTGTCCCAAACTTGCAGTAAATTATTCATAGTCAATGTAATCTCTCTAAATCTGGTGGATCAGTTATAATATAATCTATGTATATTACATATTGGCTGTTATTTGTTTTTGCATTTGATTTTGTGCTGCTTTCAAACTCACAAGTATTTGTATGTCCAAGATATGTTCTTAAATGAAATAAGGCTGTGCATACAGCAGTATGCTCTTGCAATCTCCTCACGTCTGGTTGGGAACTAATGATTTGCACTCTGTTCCTGAGTCCATAGTTATAAGGAGTCGTCTGCCTACCGCCTTTACATTATGTCATTATAAGGTAAATAATTAACAATGTAACATAACGGACTTGGTTATACTATTAGTGTAGTCAAAATATCTAGGTTTAAGAGATTTTAAGTCAAAGAAAGCAAGTTAAATTGTTTAAAATGTGTTATTATTTATGTCTTAAAGTATTAAAATGGTTATTTCTTATTAATTAGTTTGTAAATGATGATAATCAGTATATTCTCACGCTTTTCTTTCAAATGTCGTTAAAACCAATAAATAAAAGTTCCGGTTTTAAATGGTATCAATTAAATAATAATTATTTACCATATATTTATTATCAGTAACATTCATAATTACAATGTACACTTTTAACTTGTAAATTTTAAATATTAAATTTAGGGTTCTTGGATTATCGTAATCTATATAGATTTTTGTTTTATTGGTTTTACATACTATCATGAAATATAAACACATTAAAATTTTTTCTACACTATATCGCATGTTTGATGTCTCAATATTTAAGATAATCCATTGTATTGAATTAAAATCATAGTACATAGTCACTTATGCAATTTGTTTAACATTTTGAAGTATAGTGGGTTTGGTTTAAATAGATGATTATGTTAAGAATATAATTTCAGTTTAGCGAGTCTTTATAAGTTAGAGATAGGGGGAAAATACACTCATGTAAATACACAAACCCGCAGTTTTATAAGTTTTGTTTTATATCAAAGTCGCCATTATATTTTCACTCTATCACTAACAGACTCAGTTCCTACGCATTATAGATAGTAATTATGTAATAATTTTACAGTTCGTATTTAGAGTACTAATGATAAAGTGTAGAAAACGATGCATGAATATTTCCTTTTTGATATGAAGTTGATAAAAAATATTTCCTCTGATTTAAATTGTACAACATTTGACCTACATTTACGAATATTTATAAAATATTGATACTCTAGTGTTTTATTTATTATCCCACCATTTTTTCCATGAATATAGCATTAAGTCATTTTATCCGTAAACAATACCTTATCAACATTCAATTAATAAATACCTACCACATTTTCGCACGCGCGGCTATGCCCTGCGCCCGGACGTATTTAAATATATCCCGATATTTAACATAATGTCATCTAGTTTTAACTAAAGACTCGAAATTTTGTATTTTTTCTAGTTAATTATCTATACATCTATGTATAATAAAACAGTAACCAAACCATTTATGGACGTTGAATATTTTTCAAAAAGAGTAATCAGCATGCAACATGTATGTTCTGTCTACGGGGGTCTACGCCCAAAACCATGGTTAGATTTTTCCTCTTTATGTGCGTCAATCGCGTAAAAACCACTGGACAGATTGTTATAAAATTTTATACAGGCTACATTTTATTTAAAAAAAAAATTTAGCTTCGCTTCTAAAGCTATGTGATTATATATTTACTGATCCATTGGTAAGTTGGGCTTTTGCGGAATAGTGGTTGTTGAACCCTGGACAGATGGGCAGACTGAAAATCAGCGCTGTGGGTGTAAAAACCTAGCAGCATGTCCGAGTCTGCCCAATTGCCATGCTATATTATATATATTTGTTTTGTCGCTGTATAAATGGTAATAAAGCTTGTATTTCTTTCTTTTTTCTTAAAGTCGTAAATATGTCATACCACGCGACAGTGTAAGATGTGGGTTGAGTTGCATTCTTATAATGTTAACGAATAGATTTAGACATTAAAAAACACTCAATGAATTCCCAAATAACTAGCTTGCCAACCGCGGCGTTTCTCACGTTGACTACTTTAGTCAAGCCTGTTTCCAAAGAAAATTATAAAAAAAACATAAGACGAAATATTTCAACGGTCCCTGCCTGCAACTGTAATTTTTTGTAACTTGTTGTGCGCCTCTATAAAATACAGAAGCCGCGGGCGATAAGCTAGTTAGATAAATCAATCAATACATATAATAAAATCGTAGCAAGTCAAAATTTGTACATTGAATATATTGGGGAAATTTTAATACAGGGCGTTAATATAAGGGATACAGAAGGCAAATCAATAATTTTTTTTCTTTCATGTCTGTCTGTCTGTTTCTTTGAACATCTACTCCTCCAAAACTACTGCTGCGATTGAGATG